>PVJD01013722.1:0-32584 GCA_004026545.1 Mormoops blainvillei | reverse complement strand
CTCGGGCTGCGAGTCCCCGGCCGGGCGGGGGCGGGCGGGGGGCTGGGGGGGACGCGGTGACCCACTGGGAACACGGGGCTGCACAGTGTATGCTCGGGGCCTTGGTGAGCATTCAGAAGACGGCGCTTTGACGGACGTTTCCACCGAGACCGTACGTGTCACGCGGCAAGCTGTCGCCAGGCCCGACAAGCATCCGCGGCTTCCTCGCGTCTGAGTGAGGGGGTTCAGACGTTAGAATGCGGACGTGGGAGCCAACGGGGACTGTTAACCATTTCGGCTTAACTCTTTGGGGCGGAGGAGGAGCGGCGCCCTGCCGGCTGGGCTCTCCACGTGCGTCCTGCGCAGGGCGGTGGCGGGGGGATCCCTACCGGACCATCATTCCATTCAAGGCAACAAGATGGTGAAAGGGAACCACTGCTCTTTGCAAATATTAACCTTCCTCTGATACAGCTCTTTAATATATTCAGCAGTCCCACAAACAATACCTTTTTTAATCAGTGAGCCCAGCCGGCTCTGAAGCTGACAAACGCCCTGGGAAAGAGTTCACAGGCAGAGGCTCGTGCGGCTACCACGAGGCACCTCGAAGGCTCACAGGGACGTGTGGGCTTGGCCCGGAGCCCCTGGCGAGAGCCCGGGGCCGTTTCCCTTCCACAGAGAGGGGACAGAGAGACGGGCCGGGTGGGGGGGCTTTGCAGCACTGGAGGAAGCGGTGTGGTGCTGAGTCCGAGACGCAGAGTTAACGTGCTTGAGAAATACATAAAATAGGGATTTTCCCAGAAATAAAGCAAAGAAGAGCCAGCCTAGTGGTATTAAATTTTTTTTTTAATATGTAAAAGAAATGTGCTGAGAGGGGAGGAAAAAAGTCTCAGCCGTTTCCCACACGTGACCTGGCTGAATAAAAAGGAAGGTGGACAACGGGGAGGGGGACGGGGAGGCGCCGCGGGGCCTGCTGTGCACGGGCGGGACGGTTGTCCTGAGGTGGGTGTCCTTCTGATCAGGCCTTGCACGGGAGGGTGACGGTGTGAGGGCTTGGCGACACTGTGGCCTTCTGAAGTTGGACTGAGCCACGGGGAGACTCCTCTGTCACCTCAGAACCCCTGAGGAACTTGAGTTCACGTGACTCCCAGAGTCTCCACTGTCAGCAGTGGGCGACAGTGTTCAGTTACCAGCAAGGGGGAGCCACACAGGCAGCTCCGGCCTGTCCCCTGGTTATAGGCCAGCTCGAGCATGTCACCAGGCAGGGCCAGCTCACAGAAGATGAGCTGGGACCCTGTCAGGGAGCACAGCAGGCCGGCCTCACCCCTCACTCTGGGGCCACAGTCTCAAAGGCTCGGTGACCCTCTGCCCAGCTTCTTCCACCCCCTGTCCCTCCCTGCTCATCGACTTCCTCCGCTTGGGTCTGCCCCACAGTGCTGGGGACCAGGATGAGTGGTAAAGCACGTGACCGAGAAGTTCCAGAAGGAGAGGACGGCACAGAGCAAAGGCTGTCTGAAGGGAGCGTGATCGAGGCTTTTTCAGAACTGATGAAAGACATCAATCCACAGATTCAGGCATCCCAAAGCATCTCGTGTAGGATGATGGCAAAGCAACCCACACCTGGAGACATGACAATGAAACTGCCCAGTCCCAGCGAGGAAGGTGTTTTAGAACGTACCCAGGATTTAACAAAATTTTCAGTTAAATCCTAGGTACCTTTGCTAAAATGACAGACATAGAGAAATGGCCTTGAAAGAAGAATTATATGGTACCTACAGCACCCAGGGAGGAATGGACAGGAGTGGCAAGCACAGGACACCTCCCGGGGCCCCCTGGGGGAGCTGTCAGGAGACAGGAAGAGTGGGGGGGTGGGGCGCCAGGGCGAGCACCCTGATCACTGTAGCGGTGGGAAGTTAAGTGGAGATGTGAAACACAGATTTGGGCGGGTTTAATAGGATTGTAATGTGATTTTTACACACTCGTGAAAACACAGGGCAGATAGGGGCGCCTGTAACTTTGGCCATCAGTTTGGCCCACGGTTTCACGACACCAAATCATCAGCTATGGAACACCAGAAATGATTATCACGGGGGAGAACATCCCAGAAGCAGCCAGAGAGGTGAGGCGGAGCACAAGAGGCGGGCCGAGACCTGCCACTGCCTGGGAGGCAGACGAGGGTTGAATCTCATCTTCCGGCACCGGAGGACCACAACCGCCCAGGTTGGTAAATTCAACCAAAACCGTTTGCCCCAAAGCCCGTGCTGGGGACTTCTTCTGGCACTGTACCTGTGAGGCACACACTTGGCCAAAGGGCGTGCAAAGCTTGAACTTCACGAGAAACGCACTTACTTGTTTTCCGAACGGATGACACCAAGCACCGCCCCCAGCGGCCGCGTGTGTCTCTCCCATTGCTTCTTGTCCTCACCGACGCGGGCTCACCGATCTGGTGGGCGAGAGATGGCGTCTCAGGGTAGTCTGAATTTGCATTTCTGTGTATATTTTTCATCTGCTTACAGCACTTGGGTTTCCTGTCCTGGGAAGTGACGGTGGATTCTTTTGCCTGCTGGGCTGCTGCTTCCTCTTGGTGGTTTTTAGCCCGTCTTCACCAAGCCGTGTCTTTTCTTCTCTGTCTTCTGATGCTCTGATGTCTGGGGCCTCGCTGACTGGGAGGGACGGCCCCTCACAGGGTTAGCCAGGTCCTAAGACAGAAAACGACGCACCCGCCAGCACACTCCTCGGATACAAACCGCCATCCAGAGCCCGAACCCCGGCGCCCCTTCCCTATGTGGCACTCACACTCAGCGCCACCAGGGAGGGTACCAGGCACCAGGACGGCCCCTATGCCCCAGAGACCACTGAAACCACTCAAACCAGCCACTCCTCAGTCTGTTCACCCTGCCTCGCGTTCCTTGCCGCCGAGACCACGCACAGTAAAGCCCCCAGTGCACACCTCCTCGCCCCATCCCCACCTCCTCACTGCCTGGGGCTGCCCCCCGCTGCCCCCAGCATGTGCCGTGCCCCCTCTCCTGGGGACCTGGGAGTAACAAGCCATCTTTCCGACAGCAGTTGTCTCCAGATCTGTTGGCTTAATAATAGAACCTACATTAAAACTTTTACTTTCTTCATACTAATCCTTTTGTCAGCTCTCAGCACGGCAATGCCCCCTCTCGGTATGGTGGCTCGTCGTCTCCTACTCTTTTCCCTGGTTCCCAGCCAAGGACGTGTTTCTTGATTTTAGAGAGAGAAGAAGGGAGGAAGAGAGAGGGAAACATCGATCAGTTGCCAGTCGTACGCGCCCGATCCAGGGGTCGAGCAGACAGCTGAGGTGCGTGCCCTGACTGGGGATCGAACTTGCAACCATTCGGTGTATGGGACAGTACTCCAACCAGCTGAGCCACCCGGCCAGGGCTTTTCATGCCTTTTATGGCTCCTTTTGATGAACGCAAGTTCTGAATGTACTGCAGTCAAATTTATCCACTGTGCTAAAGGCCGTAACCGGGACGGTAAAGCAAGAAAAGGAAGTTAAACGCATCAAGACTGGGGAAGACACACAGTGTCATTACTCCCCAGTTACAGAGGCCGGGGGGTGGGGAGGCTGGATCATGTGACAAGTCACACACAGCTGCTCCTGCTCCTCTCAAGGGTGACAGGCCCCCTCTGCTCACACCCTTGGCCAGAGCAAGTCCCCCATTCATACCCAACGCCCGTGTGGAACAGTCCCTCCCCTCGTTAGGTCATGTCGCACAAGACTCTGTCGGAGCAGGGAGGGGTGAGGGTCTCCTGCTGGCTTCGAGGAAGTGAGTCGTGAGAGGAGGCAGCCCCCTGGTGGGACCCGAGGACGACGTCTATGGGAACACAGAGCCCAGGGCCCCGGCCGACAGCCAGCAGGGAAACGGGGCCTCAGTGTTGCAACTGCAAAGAACTGAATTCTGTCAACAACCCCAAGGGCTGGAAGCCGGTTCCTCCCCCCAGGCTCCGGTGGAGACCAGGTCCCTGGGCTCCGTAAGAACCTGGGCGAGAGTCCGGACCAGCCACCCGGACTTCTCCCCCAGGGGACCGCGGGCTGGCGAGCAGGTGTTGCTCGAAGCCACTGAGACTGTGGTCCTTGGTTACGGGGCACAGGTAACTGATGCAGATCTGGGTAGAAACCTGCAACCCCACCCTGTGCTGCAATGTTCTGAGCCCTAAGTATTGGGGGGAGAACCCCGGGGACCAGCGTGACCTCTGCCTCATGCTTTATACAAAAATTCTGTCCAGACAGTTTCACCATAAATGTGAAAGACGACACTATACAACTTATACAGAACAATATCGAAAAATACTTTTATTTTAACCCAGAAAGTACAAACCATACAAGAAAAAACTGGTCAGTCTGTCGTTTTCAGACGAGCAACAAGGATGTTTGCCCCTCCGACACTCGCCAGCAACGACGATCCCAAGAATACGTTTCAGGCCACAGAGAAATAATTACGGAAAGCAGGCATAAAATGCAAGGGGAAATCATGAGCCCAGGGCACAGGGAATCGCTGGATAAATCTAAATAAACGCCAACTGCATAAAACAAGAAAAATCAGGCCTCACTTGGGACGTTCAAATTAGAAACAAAATAGGTAACATGACTATTTATAAGTCAGAAGAACGCTGACATGTTCTAAGGCCTTGTATCATTGGAAAGGAATATAAAATATTGACTTAGACATTTCAAAGTGAACTAGGTCTGGTACAAGTCTTTAGGGTCACAACTAAAGGAACAGAAACATGTCACTTCCAAAGTAGCAGAAGAGGAAGGAAGGAAATAAAAAAAGACCGGCCACGTGGCAAGCTCAAAATAAAGGGCAGAGATAAACCACCACCCCCACCCCCCCCCCACTCCCCCGCCACCCAGAGGTCATACTGACAGAAACGGTGCCGGCTCTGACCTTGACTTTGAGACAACACCTTGCTGAGCCTTACAAGGTTTTCACGGCTGTTTGTTCCTCCGCCTTCAGGTTTCGGCTCGAGCTTCCCCTTCCCGGAGAGGCGTCCACGGACCTCCCTGTCGGGCCGGTCTCCGAGCGCCCCGTTTTTGCTGCAGAGGCCCCCTTGCCAGGGGACAGTCTGGCCTCGTCATGTGTGCCTTCCGTGTGTGCAAGTTCGCCTGGTGGAGAAAACGGATTGGTGGCCCTGAATCAAAACTCACAGCCTGTCCGTGGTCGTTCGCAGACGAGCACAGAGTGCGTGAATCGCCGGACGCAGTTTCCCCGGGGAGGCTGGACGAGGCGCGCGCCTGCCTATCTCGGCTCACACCATGAACAGGGGTCCTGTTTCAGCTCACACCGCGAACAAGAGTCCTTCTTGCGATCTATCTGTGCATTTTTGAGCATCATGTGGGTGACTGCGGTGTTTGAAATGGTCCCGGGCGCCCTGCGTCGCAGGGACGGGGGATGTGAGGTGAGACTCACTCAGCCATGAGTGGCAGAGCTGCTGGCCTGGGTTCCTTGTTAATGAATCAAAATATAGATTAGATCGGGTGTCTTTAAACAGAAATACCCAGAGGACAGGGCTATGGATTGATCGGTTGATGGCAATGAGGCCGAGAGTTTGCAGGAACCCAACCCCGTGTGTCCTCCATGGGCAATGGGTCAGTGTTTGAGTATAATCACCACTCAGTGATATCTGCAGAAGGAATGAGTTAAAGGGCACCTGAACCCTCATTTATATGCTCAAGGTCCCGGGACCCTGGATACCGGATCCCACCCCATGTCTCAGGGCCAGGGAGCTTTAAAAGGATACTGGCCTGAGCACCCAGGGAGCTGGGTTTGAGAACCAGTTACCCCCTTACTGAGCAAGTAACCCCCACTCTCTGGACCTAAGAAGCCCGGAAAAGAGTGAGAGTGGTGTTTAACTTTAATTGAGCATCTACGATATGCCCAACACTGTATGGATCAATCGGGGGTATCTGAAACCCTCTACAGAGGCTCAACCAATGGGGGCTAATTTTGTTCCCTGACAAGGGTTGGGGCAGCATGCCCATGTGTAAATGCATCTGACCCCAACCTCTTGCCTGTGCAGTTTTAGCCTCATGGCCCAAGATGGCTGCTGCACCTCCAGCCCTTAACATAAACTCCAGGAAGAAGAACATAGCCCAGGAGGAGGCAGCAATGCTTGTATCAGGAAAACAAAAGCTTACCGGGGAAATCCTAGCACACTTCCACTTATACCCGCTTTTGGCGAGAATGACGTCACATGGCCCTGGATTCCAGACCAGCAGGAAAGTCAGGGATCCTTGCTGGGCCCTTTGCAAGTGATTTTGCATTTATTCCTGTGAGGTGGATATTCTTAACAAACCCCAGCACAAAGAAGTAAAATACCTCGAATCACGTCCCCAGAGCCGGGACCTGAACCCACGCGAAGGTCTCCAAGCTCTTTCTCAGAACCACTGGCTTCTGCTCTGCCCACCTCTCCGAAGGGGAGTCTAATGTCCACTTTTCATTGTCTTCCTAAATTACTCTCCAAAAAGGCCCATCCTGCTCCTAGGTGGCCTCCGCGGGGCCTGACTCACCTTCCTGGCTGCTTGACCCCGCTGACCCAAGAGCAGCTGCTTCCCGTGCGTTAAGCCGCTGCTCCTGGGACAGCTCCTTTCCCCGCGGGACCTGTGGCCTTGGGCCCCGGCTTGTCACAGTCCTTCGACCCCAAACCTCAAGGGTCCGTCCTGACATCACCCATCGACCCCTTTCCCAGAAGGTACCAGGACCAGTGGGGCGACACCACAGATGGCCGCCGAGTGAACGAAGCCGCGGACACGTGCAAACCCTTCGTGAGCCGCAAGCCGCCCTGCAGCGTGGGAATCGGGCCATCGCTGGCGAGGACACCTGCGGAGAGGAGTTTTGCTTTGCTGCCCCCACTCCGGGGCGCCCCGCCCCCGACCTCATTTGCGACACTCCTCACCCAGGTCATCTGAAATTACACATCGACCAGGCTAAGCCTGGAGGGCGCGTCTAATGTTTCCTAGCAAACTGGGGTTAACGTGCTTGTCTGTGGCCGGGAGTGGGGGACAATGGGGCTTCCCAGCCAAGCCACCTTGCATAAGAAATGAGCCCCTGGGTCACAATGGGAAGCCTATGTGGCCTGGGTGCTTCCTGCTCTTAAAATCTCTCTCTTTTTTCATACGCATATAGATTTGTTTTAGGAGCAGGAGGGGCTAGGGATTAAGATAACCCTCCAAGGGCAGCCCACCTCTCCAGTGGTAAATACTTCCTGTTGGGCAAAGGCCTGGGTTCTGCCTGGGCCCTGGACACGGCCCTCCCTGAAAGCGGGTCTGCCCCACACCCAGCGAAGCTCCCTGCTCAGCCTGGGGCAGAGGCTGAGGAAGAGGGTCGGGAGGTCTCAGGGGCTACGGAGTCGGGGCGCCGCTGCACCCCTGAAGCCAGCAGGAAGGGCAGGAGGCACGGACGGCAGGCAGGAGTGGGCAGGGCAGGGCAGGGACCGTGGGTCCCAGCCACCTCTTCGGAGGACGTGTCGGCTGAGGACAAAAGCTTGGACTTGCAGGTCCCAGCAGAGAGGTGGCAGGGCCTGCGGGAGCGTTTCCAGTCCCACCGAAACCCAGTCCCGCTCCCTCAGAGGGGCGTGTCAGGAGAGACCACGCCACAAAGCCACACCCGGGCAGGGGGCCGCTCTCAGTGGGCAGCTTCCTACGCTGTCACCGAGCACGTCCGGCTCCCCTTCCTCCGCGTGACCGCGGCAGCCTGGGCTCCTGGTGGGTGGCTCTTTCCCCTCCAGTCCTCTCAGCACACCCTGGCCACAGTCATCTTCCCCTAACGCCGTGCACACTCACTCTCACACGCTCTCTCACACGCACAATAACCCCGCGCACCCTCCGTTTCATCAGGGCCTGTGAGAAGCACCTGTTCGCATTGTCACACCCAGTCTTCAGGCGTCCTAGTGCGGCATCCATGTCTCCATTCTACAGATGAGAAAACCGAGGCCCTGGGGGAGGAAGTACTTCCCCAAAGCCCCCACTCTGCTCGGTGGCACCACTTCCCCCATCGGTGACGCCAGGAGGGGACACAGGCCTCTGCGACAGTTCTTAGCCACTCTGTCTCCCTGGGGCCTAAGGGATCAAGACCAAAGCTCGTCGCCCAGCCTCGGAGCTCCCTCCCCAACGTGGCCACTCACTCTCATAAACTGGGCTGCTCCCCCTCCTCCCCACGCACATCCCCTTGGCCAACGCAGTCCTCACTGGGAATGCCCCACCGCCTTGCAGCCAGCTTCCAAGGTCACCCCCAGTGAGCGCGCCTCCTAGGATTCACCCCTGTGTAGTCCCAAACCCTGCAGAGGACTGACCTGTGAACCAGTAGGGTGTTGCAGAAATGACGGTGTGTGATTTCTGAGCCTGGGTCTTAAAGACATTGTGGCTTCCTCTGGGGTCACCCACGGTGGGGAAGGCCAGCCACCATGTTGTGAGGACACTCAAGCAGCCCTGGGGAGAGGGAAGAACCGAGGCCTCCCGCCCACAGAGAGCACCAGCTGGCCAAACACACAAGGAGCTGCCTTGGTGGCCAATTGGTCCAGCCCCAGCGGAGCCTTCAGATGATGCAGGGAGAGCTTTGACTGTAACCTAATGAAGCCCTGAGCCAAAACCACCTGGAGAGGCCACTCCCCAGTTTCTGCCCCACAGAAGCTGTGAGATAATGAATGTGTGCTGTTGGTTTCAGCTGTTACACTCTAGGGGAATATAATCACAGTAAGAGATGGCAGATCCACTCCTCATCCCCAAGAGAGAAAACTGGGTGGTGAGAAGCAAGCGGATGGCAAATGAAAAGATGCCCAGCACTCTTAGGCAGCACTAGACACCTATTGAAATGGCTAAAATTTTAAATAGACAGTACCAAGTGTTGACAAATATACAGGGCAGGCAGAACTCTCATACTTGCTGGTGGGAACCCAAAATGTTGCCTCTGTGTTGGAAGAGAGTTCGGTAGTTTCTTATAAAGTTAAACATACGTTTAGCATGCACTCCAGCAATCCCACTTTTAGTGCAACCCACTAAACAAGTCCACAGCGAGACCTGAACACATAGCAGCAGCTATGTTTGTATTTATCACAAATGAAAATGATGTGAACATCCATTACCTACCGGGTAGATAGGAGAGCAATTGTGGTTTATTTGTACAGGTTGGCATTCACACCCCAGTCGTGTAACATTCAGCAGACGGGACAAACTACAGATACACGCACCAGCGCGGGTGAATCGCGGACGCACCGCGCTAGGTGATGGGAGCCAGGCCCAAAGGGCCGCCTGTGTGCGATCTCACTTACGTGGTGTTTTGCGAAGGACAAAACCACGGGGACGAGGAACATTATTTCATAAGGTTGCCAGGGGCTGGGGCGGGAAGGACCTTCGGGGATGATGGGACCGCTCCCTGCCTTGGCTGTGGTGGTGGTCGCCCAGCTGCATCCTTCTATCGAAAAGGCATTACACGGTAAAATGGGAAACTGTTCCTACGTGGAAATCACAGCTCAGCAACCCCCCCCCCCCGCCCGCCAAAGAAAACCATAGTCCCCATCACCGAAAGTAACAAAGTTGGAGGGAGGGACGAGCTCACTTCTCTGCAGCAGACACAGTGCCCAGTGACTAATGGGCAGTGTCCTCTGTGGCCAGCTGTCCCGTGAGCCCCATGTCCTCCCCGTTAGACAGACGAGCAGACTGCAACCGGAGAAGGGAAGTCAGCGGCATCAGCAGCGTCCACTGAGGCTGTCCTAGGGGAGACCTCGGGACCCGCTGAACCGCCCCGGGGGAGGTCCTGACCTGCCCGAGCTCAGAAGTTGTGGAGCAGGCTCGGGAGGGAGCCAGGTCTCATCGGTCAACGGTCAACGCTCGCCCCTCCTACAAGCATCCTGAGGATGGAAAAGACCCCCACACGCGAGGAGGAATGAGGAAGTGGGCCCCCCCCCGCCCCCGCCAGAGCCTGAGCCGCGCCCTGCCCTCGGGGGCCCACAGCTGCATGGGACCCTAGGTCGCCTCACAGGCCAGGACATGTAGCTGCCCAGACACACGCCCCCGGCTGCCCCTGGGAGCCACCCTCAGACCCCAGGGGCATGGAGGCCAGAGTCCCTCCGACCCAGGGGTTGGGGTTTTGAGAAAGGACGAAGGGGACTCAATACGTGTCCAGGGCCTGTCCGGTGGGGCGGGGAGGGGAGCCGCAGACCTTGGAGAGGGACAGAGGAAACTGGAAGATCGCCTGCAACCCGTGACACGGCCGAGGGGTCTGCAGGAATGGGCCCAAGTTGGGGGTTGGCTCACTGAGGGACCCTTGCACCCACTGCAGTTCTGACTGAAAGTTCTGGAAGCACTCCAGCCCCTGAATATCTCGCTCTGGGCGCACAGCCTCAGGCTCAGCACGTGCAGAATGCCCCACCTAGAGGCAGGAACGGCCCCACGTCTCTGCCGCACCCCACGCGATGCTCTCCCAGCAGGTCTGCGTGCCTGTGGGGGAGGACAGCCTGGCTCTCACAGTGACCTCCTGCCCAGTCCCTCTCCCTGGCTGGGCAGGGCAAGCCCGCCGGCCCCTCTGCGCCTCAGCGCCCTCCTCTGCAGCGGGAGGGTTGAAATCTTGTCTACACCTCCGTCTCCCCACGCAGCTTCACGGCGACGGCATGTGCACGGTGAGGTGGCGCAGGCCTGGCATGCGGCAAGCGTGCCCTTGCGGGAGCCCCCCCACTCCGGGCCATCCCCCACTGAAGGTTGGGCAGCGGTGCCAAGATGCTGAGATATCCCAGTCTGGGGACCCCTCTGAGCCGTGGCTGGTGGCTGGGACACTGCGGAGGCTCCATCCAGCTCACGCGGCGACCCAGCCGGGCTGGACGGCCCTTTGGCCCGTGGCTTGTCCAGGCCCTCATCGCTCACAGGCTTAGGGGCTTCCGCCAGGCCCGGCCTGGACACACGGCCACCGCAGAGGAAGGGACGTCTGGGTGGAAGAAATAGGTAGTGACAGGTTTCAGGGCCTCCGTTTAGAACCAGTGTGGTACTGAGCTGACCTTGACGACAAGCACCTCCAGGGACAGGGAACCCACACTGCACGGAGGGCAGAGAAGGACGTGTGTCAGACCATCACTGACGGAAGGAGGGTCGGCTCTTTCCAGGTTTGGAAATTCCCCAGGTAAGAATGTCCTTGTTGAAGAGGCCTCCCGGCACCTCCGTCGGGCCCAGAGAGCTGAGCCCAGGGCCACGAGCGGGCACAGCCGCCGGGCACTCGCCGCCCCGGAGCTCCGGAACTGTGCTTCCAGAACACACTACTCGCCTTTCTCGCAGACTCCTCGGGAGCGGCCTCGAAAGTAGGTGGCTAAGAGGGAGGGAAGAGGGGGCTTAGCGAGGTCACGGACCCTCTCCAAGTCACACGGCCGGGAAACACAGAGCCGGACCAGAACCAGGCTCTCACTCCAGGGCCCCCCATCTCTTCCCCTGAGCCTCCCCGTGCGCAGATGCTGGGTCCGTTCGTTCAGGGGCGCCCCACGCTGCCCCACGCAGCCCCCAGGCCAGGAGGTGGGTCCCCGGAAGAAGGACAGGTCTTCTCGCCTTGAATGAAGACTCCCATGAGCCTCAGGGAGTTTTGGTCTTCAAGGGTTTCTTCTCCCATAACATAATAATTTACAATGATAACTGCACTGGAACAAAAGCAAATTAATATTCTATACTGTGTTACTTTCCTGGGGTCGCCATAATGAGTTACCACAAACCAGAAGTTAATTCCCGCACAGCCAAGAAGCCAGAAGTCCACACGCCAGGTGTCGCAGGGCCGCACTCTCTCCCTCTGGTGGCTCGGGGTGGGGGTGGGGGTGGCGTCCTTCCTACCTCCTCCAGCTCCCGCAGCCTGTGGGTGTCCCTGCACTGGTGGCCCGTCCCTCCTGTCTCTGCCTCTGTCTGCCCGTGAGCTTCTTAGGAGGGCACCGGTCACTGGATTACAAGCACCGTTCTGCACTGTGACCGCATCTTCGCCGACTCCATCTCCAAAGACCTTACTTCCAAATAGTGTCACATTCCAAAGGTTCCAGGTGCACATGAAGTTTAGCTGGGACACTGTTCAACCCAGCACACATATTAAAACATCTTCCTCAATGCGAAAGTTTATTTATTTTTTTATTCTGATTTTAAAAGAAAACACTTTTGAAAGCCCAGGCACTGTGCCACCTAGAGACGTCACCCCAGTATCTGCTTGCCCCTAAACCTGGCACATTCGCCAGGCGCGTAGTAGCCTGAGAGCAGCAGCTGGCGGGGGGCGGGGGCGGGCCCGGCCGCGTTTCCTGCCCCGGCTGGCCCCTTGCCTCCCCACCCCCGCAGCGCCGGGCGGGCGATGTTCTCTGCTGTAATCTCTCCTGTCCCGGGCACCTCCCCGCTGACCGCCCTGCACAAACAGCCCCGCACAGGCTGCCACCCGCCCGGCTCCGGGCTCCTGATATGAAGGCAGAGGTTAGATTTTTCTCGACACCACTTTGATTTTTCAAATAGCAATAGAGTTACCAAGCACATTGGCACCTGGGCCCAGTTCCACCACGACTTGGCAGGGCCCGCAGGAGCGGCTGGCAGTGATGGATGCGGGGCCCCTCGGCACACCCCCGCCCCACCCACCCTCCCCGGTCCACCCGGCCACCCGTGCCAGCCCGGGGACCGCACGCGGCCAGCCCCTGGCAGCTGTGAGGCCTGAGTGCCAAGGCGCAGAGCGGGCCTCTCCCAGCGTCAGGGTCCGGCAGGGCACCTTCCTGGCGGGATCTTCGAGGCCGTGTGCCGGGGCCTCTCCACCCACAGGGGCTGTGCGACGCAGTTTCCCACCCACCCGGCCCCACCCCGCCTCAGCCCCATCGCCAAAACAAAACCACTTAGACAATGAAAAGAAAGAGAGCTGCAGAGACTAGAAGGCTCTTAGCCAGCCACTCCTGGTGTGGTTGGGGAAACTGAGGCCAGACCAGGAGGCCGCGGAGCCAGGATGGAATGGGGTTTCGCCTGTGGTCCTCAGGAGGCAGGGAGCCACCCGGGCTGGGCAGGACTCTGTCTGCCACTCCGGGCAAGCTGGGTAACCACTCTGTGCCTCGGTCCCTGTCCCACAATGCGGGTGTCACGTAGCACCTGCTTTCCAGGGGCTCCGTCAGGAGGACGGGAGTCGATCTGTATCGGGGGGAAGCAAGCCCCTCGCCTGGCCGGGGTCACTGTGGGACGCAGACCCTGGAACGGCAGGAGTCCCTGAGGGAGGCCCGTCAGCCCTGCGGTCGGGAAAATTCAAAGGTGATTCCGGGCAGCTCTCCCCAGGGAGACCGCTGCTGCATGCCGTCCGTGTGTGGGCCGCTGTCTTAGTGCTGTCGAGCCTCCCAGGAAGGCCCCGATTCCCAAGGACAGACACAAAGACGCAGACCCAGGCCCCAGCCTCAGGCGTGCACCCTCAACACACCACAGAGGGTCGGTCTGGCTCCAACGGGCCAACCCACCCCCGTACCGTACCGCGGCCTGCCCACCACGGAGACCTGTGACCCTATCTTATCACCCTCTCAGATGTCCCCAAAGCTCTGTCTTCCAACGCGTGAGAGTCGCAGGTGCGCCACGGCCACGCAGGCCAGACGGAAGGGCCCCTGGATGGGTGAGGGGAGGAGGACACAGGCGCCGTCAACGTGGCCGCCCCGGCTGCATGGGGCTATGGAGCATTCGGCTGTGGCTGACGAGCCCGGTGAAGCGAGTTTTTAAAATTTATTTCACGTCAGTTGATTTAAATTTTAAAACTGAAGCAGTGTACCATGCTTTTCTGTGAAACCCACTTCATGTCAGGATGATGAACATTGAGCATCTGACGGGAGATGTTGTTATCCATGTAAAAGGACACTGGGTTTTGGCGAATATAAAATACCTTAATGATTTTGATATTGGTTATATTCAGAAATAATATTTTGGATAGATTGGGTTAAATAGTAATTAAAATGCATTTCAGGACCTGGCCAGTGCGGCTCTGTGAGTTGGAACATTGTCTCGTAAACCAAGAGGTTGTGGGTTCGATTCCCAGTCAGAGCACATGCCGGGGACGTGGGTTCATTCCCTGGCTCAGGTGCGTACGAGAGGCAACCGGTCAACGTTTCTTTCTCCCATGGCTGTTTCTCTCCCTCTCGTTCTCCCTCTCTTGCCCCCTCTTATTAATGAGCATGCCCTTGGGTGAGGATTTTAAAAAACACTCTTTCACCAGTTTGTCTTCCTGCTTTAATGCAGCTACTAAAAATATTTGTTGCCGCCATCCACAGTCGGTACTTTATTTCTGTTGAGGGGCGGGCGGGGTGTGGCCCAGAGAGAAGAGAACGAAGCCCGGGCCACAGGGGACAGACAGCGGCCCTTGGCGGACACCCATACAGGGACTCATTTCGAACGACAGTAGGACCCGCACTCAGCGCCTGGCTCAGTGCAAAACCCGAGCCCCAGGTGCCCGGGCACGCCCCACTGCTCCCCCCGGGGCTCAGCGGGATAGGGTGACTCACCTTGAGTCACCCGGCAAGCAGCCGGGACCTCTGATCTAGGCTCGTGTTTCGAGTGAAATGCTTGCAGAGTCTGGGATCATAAAGCCAGGGTTCAAATCCCCATGGGGGCCCAGCCTTGACCTTGGCCTTGGCTGGAGTGCCGAAGGCCCACGTGGGGAACGTCCCTGAAGACTGCAGGGAACTTCGGGGGTCTGGACTCTGGCGATTCAAAGACCCCAGGTCTCTCTCTGCCCTCCCCAGATCCATCCCCGTCTGCCGGTCTAGATGGGCCAGACAGAAGAGTCCCTGGGCACCAGGGCTCTGTGGCCACCATCTCTGTACACCCCGGCGTCTCTCGCAGGTAGGTGACTTGGTTTGCCCAGGTCACAGAGCCAGCAGGAGCGGATGGCACAGGGTCACATGCTCCGGCCCCTGTGTCCCGCCCCACACGGTGTGGATAAGGCTGAAGGACAACTGCCAAGGGACGCCCAGAGACACAGCCAGCCGAGTGTCCGAGGTGCGGGGCCACGCTGTCGCCGCGGGGAGAGGCACAGGGAGAGTGAGGGATGCTTCTTGGGGACCCAAATGCCCCCTGCTCAGGTCCAGAGAGCTGCCCTGTCGCCTCGGAGAGCCCCACTGAGGCCAAGGGCTCTGGAATGTTAGCAGGACGCGTAGCAGTGCAGAGGGTCGGCTGAAGCGGGGGGCAGGCAGCCCGGCTGGGCCGCGGGGGCAGCGGGCCGGAGGGCAAACAGCGGCCCGGAAGCAGCCCTCGGGCACCATCCTGCCCGCCCCGCCCGGCCGCGAGCGGGGCGCAGAGGAAGTGTGCATGCCACGAGGGGAAGGCACCTGCCCAAGGTCGCTCAACAACTGGAGGCCAGGGCCCCGGGTTCCCGCGCAGTGCTCTCCGGGGGCAGCCGTGCACCCCCGGCACGGCCATCCTTGTACACAAACTGACTTTGTACGGGAAGCGTGTTCACCGGTCCGGAGGGCGGGCTGCCCGGGGCAGGGTCGTACCGTGGACAATGCACACCACCCTGGGGTCAGAGGAACCTGGCTCCAGACCCGGCCCGGCTCTGCCTCCACGGGCTGTGTCACCTGGGCGGCCACTTACATGTGTGGGCCTCCGTTTCCGCATCTGAGAAACAGACAATTCTGCCTCCCTGACCAAGCACATTCGGATCAAAGGAGGTTAAGAATTAAAGCGCTCGCTGTGCGCCTGGAGCCCTGTAGGGACTTGGCATGAGTTACCTGATCTGAGCCCCGTGTTATGGGTGTGGAGACTAGAGATGCCAGTTCGCCTGAGGTTGTGTCCTGAGGAGGTGTCACAGCCGGGGCCCCCCCTGCCCACCTGCGAGGCCCTCGGGGTCAGAGGAGGCGGCAGGAGAGCGAATTGAATGTGCAGGGGGTGGGTCTCGGGGTGGGCTCTGTGGAGCATGGGCGGAAACAGCGGGACCAGGGACTCACCTTCCAGATGGGGGGCACGTGCCCAGGTGAAGCACCTGCAGATTCTGGGGTCACAGAGACAGGTTCGAATCCCAGCTAGGGCCCTCACCGGGCAAGTCCCTCCACCGCCCCGAGCCTCAGTTTCCTCATCGATAAAGCGGGGGAGGGTGTCCCTATCATAGGGACGTGACGAGGTTTCCGGGGAGCTGACTCAAAAGTGACTGCTAGTGTCACCGTGGCAACAATAACTGTGACATACACCAAGGGGAGTTATGATTTGAGGAACTTTCTCATGTGAGCAACATACATACACCTGCCCAGAAGCAGGTACACAGACTCACACACCTGCACACATGCACACACCTGTAGAAACACACACAAACGTGTGTGCATGCACACACATGTGCCATGTGCCAGTAATATACACACACACCCTCCCACATAAGCCCACACGCCTGTGTGGCAGGGAGTCGGGGGCTCTCCCGAGAGCCGCTGCGTGACGGGAGAGCCAGGGGCCGACAGGACTTGAGAAAGCTCCATTACTCGCTTTAGTTTGAGCAGGACCCGCAGTCAAGGGGGCCTGAGCGGTGCCCCATGCTCACGGCCCTGGGCGCATGGAGGCGCCGGGGGGCCAGTCGTCCCTAAGTCCCACCCCTCGTGCCCAAACCCGCAGGTGCCCCCAGATCATCCGCCCCCCGAAGCCCTTAGAAGCTGCTCTCTTTCTCTGCTTCGAGCCCATCCCTGTACCACCCAGGGGGGCTGAGAGCCCCCCAAATCCTCACGTTCCGGGAGACAGGTTTTGCCACGTGTGTCAGTCAGAATGAAATTCCCACGTGTTACTCTCTTAACACGTGAAAGAAGCCCAGGGACAGGCGGTCCGACGCGCCGGGGACCCAGTAGGGTCCTACAGACGCAGCAGGGATCCCAGGATAAACGTGGACAGTGACCTGCCCCACAGCCTGCGGGCCCGTCCTTTGTCATCCAGAGCTGTGACAAGCCTGACGCCTGCTGGCCCTGGGAACCCGCAGTGGTGCCGAGGGACGAGAGGTGCCCGCAGCAGCTGCACCCAGCCTCTCCCTCGGCTCGAGTGGGGCCCAGCAGGGATTTCCACTCTGGGCCAGGTGCTGGGCATCCGGAGCTTGGCAGTGACCCAGCCCTGAGCCAGGACCCCTCTGTGTCCCCTTCCCTGCCCCGGTGTGCCCAACTGTGAAACGGGCAGGTTCGACCCGGTCAGGGGCCCCAGGCGGGTCGCGGCGGGAGAGGTGTCTAGCAAACTGGAGAGGGCCTGCCCGACCACGGGGCACGTTCCTGCTGCCCAGCCTCCCTTTGGGGCCAGAGGAGTGCTGGCTGGCACAGCCAGGAGCTCTGATTTTTTTTCAAGACAGACGAGAATCTCTGATTTGTTAAATTCCCAGTAGCGGGCTGAAGGGTGACCCCCAGAATACATCCCCAGGTCCGAACCCCGGAACCTGTTGTGTGTGGCCTTCACTGGAAAAACCACCCTCAGCAGATAAAACTGAGTCCTGAGACGAGGTCATCCTGGAGGGCCCTAAACCCAACGACAAGTGTCCTTAGGAGTCGGAAGACACATGAAAAAGTGGAGGTCTGTGAAGACGGAAGCAGGGGTCGCAGCGATGTGGCCGCAGCGCAGGGGCCCCTGCAGCCCCGGAAGGTGGAAGGGGCAGGGAAGGACCCTGCCCTCAAGCCTGCGGAGGGCGCGTGGTCCCGGGACACCTCGGTCTCCGCTCCAGCCTCCGGGGCGGTGAGACACCCGGTTTCTGTCGTGTAAAGCTGCCCAGTGTGTGGGGCTTTGCTACGGCCACCCCGGGACCTTCGCACTGGCACCTACCTAAATGTACGTGGCCGGCCTATCCTCTTGTCACTAAAGGAACAAAAGCACGTGAGTGAGGGGCCCCCTCGCCCAGGAGGCCCTGGGCAGAGCCCGGACTCCGGGCCACAGCCCTCTGGTGGAGCCCAGCAAGTCGCCACGAGATGTCGGGGACACTGCTTAGCCCCACGCTTCTGGGGGCAGTAATGGCCCCTCCTCCTCCTCCTCCTCCGCAGGGCAGCTTCGAGACCACTAGGTATGCCCGGGCCCTGAAAACCGTAAAGTGCCTTCCCTGGTAGCTGGCAGCAGTTAGAAAAAGGCTTCGGGTTCCGACCTCCACAGCAGGATGGAGCTCCCGCACCCCTCACTCATGCCGCCCCTCCCTTACCCCACACCTGCCGGGAACCGGCAAGACACGCAAGGTGTGGAGGTCGGTCGGGAGGTCAGGCAGACGTGGGCGCCCTCGGGCTGCACCTGCCGGCCCCAAGAGGCACGGCTGTCACATGGCCAAGGAGCCAAGCTGGTGAAAGGCCACCCTCCCTGCTGGCACTGCTGCCCGCTGCCAACGCCCGGCCCGGGTTGGTGCCAGCAGCTTCCAGGGCTGTCATGTGCTGGGCTGCTGGCGGCCAGCGGTCAAGCAGCCGCCCGCCACCGCCAACCCCCCTCCCCCCCGCCTCAGCACACCTCTGATTCAGAGGAATGTATGGGTGAGTGAGCTTTTCAGTCCTTCAAGGGGAAAAGCTCACTCTCGGCAGAATTCTGCCCTGCACTCGCGGCCGGCTGCTGGACGGAGTCCTGGGGGCTCTGCAGGGATCCTGCCCCATCCTCCCGTGCCCCCCGAAACCACAAGCGCCCGCCGAGGCATCCCCTTGCTTGGGGTGGGGGGGCCTGGGGGCCCAGGTGACAGGGCAGCTCAGCATCAGCCCCACCAGGCTTCGGGACACCTGGGAGAGTCTAGGTCCCCGGGGGTCAGCTGGTGGCCTTGCCATCCCTCTGCCCCGAGCCTCAGGTGGTCTATCCGCAAAGCGTTCACACCGCACAGGGCCATGCGGACGGCTGCACGCGGGGAACTGTGTCCCTGACCACCTGTCCAGGGCACTTCCACATTTTCACCTTCTGGGGGGACCATTAACGGGGACACCAGGGAGATGGGCGTCCGCAGGGACCCGGAGGCCTTGTGGGATGTGGGTTTAACTCCATGAGATAACACACATGAGTAAGAGAGTGGGCTGGGCCCGGCCTGCCGGGGTAGCGCTCAACAAACACGAGCGGCGGGCACTCCTGTTTTCTCTGGAACAGCCCCGTCCGTCGGACACAGGGCCGGTCACGGTTTCCTCCAGGGTCACTCGGAGGTGAGCCCCCGTGCGGCCCGTCCTTGCACAGAGCGGGCGTCCGGTGAGGAAGGGCAGCTCCCTTCTTCGCCATGGAGGAACCTGTTTCGGGCCCTCGTGACACAAGCCCACTGTGCGTGGCATTTTGCCTCCCACCGAAAGTTCAGGAAGTTCAGGGCTGACGAAAGGAATGATGTTTCAGGTCTGTCCGGGCAGGTGGGTTCTTGGTGGAGACGGCGCTTCCCGGGAGCGGGGCTTCTGTGGGAGGGGCTGTCGGTGCCCGAGGAGCTGGAGGCCGCGAGTAAACCCTGCGGATTTTCCTGGGGTCACGACGTGGTCGAGGTGCCGTGGCTGCGGGACTGTGGGCACGAGGCCCTGGAAGGGCCCACTGCCTCACCAAGGGCAGCTCCCTCAGAGCCCCCCGAGAGTGTGCAGGCAGCCCCCATGAGAAAAGCGGGGACAGGGGCCCAGAGGGGCCAGGCTCCGGCGCCCACCAGACCATCGCCCAGCAGAGATGACGGGGAAGCCGGCACCTGACGCAGGCCTCTACCTGTCCCGTGTGAGCTCAGAGGAGCAAGACGGCACCTTCCCACAAAGCCCACTCCTGGGTGCCAAGTTGGTCTCTTTACCCCAGATGACGGCCCCCGCGCCCCACCCTAGGGTCACCCCTCAAGCCCAGGCTCACAACACCCATCAGGAGGGGCCGCGGAAGTACCGCTGCCTCTCCTGTCCCCACAGGGATAAACACACCGAGGTCAGGGAGCCGGCAGTGTGCCCCAACCAGGTCTGGCCACCCCAGCCGCCCCAGCCCGGGAACCTCGGATCCCAGCAACGCTACCCCGGGCAGCCGCCGCCCCCAGGAGAGGGTGTGGGCCACCCATACTGGAGCCTGAACGCCTCAAGAATGGGTCTCCGCACCCCCACCCCCCACCCCACGCATGCATCCACCCGTTCGTCCTCAACAGCAGGGCTCAGAGGTGACCCTGGCCTGCGATGCACAGAAGCGGGACTCCAGGGAGCCCCCGTACACAGGAGGACCAGGGCGCAGTGAGCACAGAGCTGCAGGACAAGGCCGGGCTGCACAGAGCCTTCCAGATCAAATGAGGGTTGGGACTTTTCTCTGCGACCTTTGCCCTGAGGAGCCACAGAGAGTCCCAAGTTCGAGGGCAGTGATGAAGTCTGTCATTTGGACGTGTCCCCCGAGGCCCTGCTGCCCAGAGGAGAAGAGACGGGGAAGTGGAGCCAAGGCCTCACAGGGGGCCCGCACGGGGACCGTGGGACGTGGGGACCACTGGTCGCTGGTCTTCAGGAGGCAGCACCGGCGGAACGCACCCCGGGGCCTGGGAGTTCGCACCCTGTGGGGACCTTTTCTAATGCCCCGCAATTTGCTTTTGGGTTCCGCAGGACAGGGTGACTGGTAGAAAGCTCGGCGGATGCAGAAGATGAGCATTGAATTATGAGGGGCCCGCCCCGTACGCCCACCCAGCTGAGCCGCAGGACTCTGGAACTTGAGGAGTCCCTGTGGGGGACGTCCAATCCGACCAAAGGCTGCACTTGGTCAGGGACCGTCTGTAGAAAGAGCACAGCGAAAATACTGGTTGCTAGGAGGACAGAGACCCGGCGGCAGGGCCACTGAGGAGACCCAGGTCTGAGCTCATCACGTTGGGGACACAACGTGCCCAAGTGGGGGTGACCAGAATCCGATCACATATGGCTTCTCGGGGACAGAGGCCCACAGCCTGGGGGTGACACAGGGGTGGGTGGCCTATGGGGCAACAGGACCCACGGAAAGGACAATGGGGCACTCACGCCAGGGCCCGAGGGGGCTGAGGGCGACGACGCTGACCCGGCCACTGGCATCGCGGGAATTCGCCATGCCCGCGGCAGGAAGGCAGCCCCCAGCCATGGCCCAATGCGCAGGCGGAATCGGCACGCGGAGCTGAGCTACTCGGGCCAGAACTTGGAATGCCACACGTAGCAAACAGTTAATGATCAACTGATCGCCCCTCTCCAACAGACCCAGAGCTAATAGGGCCATAAAACGTGTAAAATACCTGCCCCCGACCAGACCAGACATGGCAGCCGGGGAGTGGACGTTTCTCCGTTTCCCCTTCCGATAACCTTGTTCTAGAAGGCAAGCCTGTGGGAAAATTTCCCCCGAACAAGCCATTTCCTGGGAGGTTCCCACGCACCGACTCACTTCTCCCCCTCAAGGGCCGAGACCCCCCCTCCCCTCGTGGCCACCGCGAAGGGGAGAGAGATTCTTTCCCAAGTTGCGTATTTGTGGAGAAGGCCTGGCGCTTTCTCAGCAGAGCGTGTCTTTTCGCCTCTCGAAGGGACACGGGCGGGGCCAGGGACTGGCCTCCGGTTCATCCCTCACGGGCCTCCGGCCACCCTGCCCTGACACCTGGGAAAGTGCTTTCTGCGAGAGCTGCTGACTTTGGCCAATTTATATGCTAATTCCAGAAATGATTCTTCCTACATTAATCAAAGGCGAGGAATGTTCCAAAGGTCTGAACAGATTGTACCATTAACAGACAGGGGAGGCCGCACCGACTCTGCCCACCGGAGCTGGGAGCGTGTGAACTCGCTGGCAGCACACACACCTGCCTAATTTTAGGCCCACGTGCCCCTTCAGCTGACTTGGCCAAAATAAAACTCTCTTGGCATCCAAGGCCTCCCAGTGCCCATCTTGTCCTTGAGGTCCCCTTTCCAAGGAATCCTTTGAGAAAGCAAAGGCTGTAAAACACCGGAGGGGTCCGCACAGAGCCTGCGCCCCGGCGTGGTCAGCTGACTCCGAGTGGGTAGGGAGATGGCTCTTCTGAGACGGGGCCTCATCCTCACTGCCCCCCACCCCAGCCTGACACACACACGCACACGCGTGCGAGCGTGCACATACTTTCTCTCGCCTCGCCAACGCCTTCCTGATTCGGAGGCTTTTGCTCATTCTGCTCCCCCAGCAAGATTGCTCTCCTCCACTCTCTCGACCAGGCTGCCCCAACTCCTCCCAGCTTTACAGAAGCACCCCCACCCCGGCCAGATACCCAGCGAGCACCACATCTTCCTTCCTGGGGTTCCTGACCATTCTAAGGGGGTATCCCCTTGTAGAGTAACTTCTTCAGTGTCTGGGGCTACCACCCGACGGTGGGAGCAGGGGCCCTGTATCCTCAGTGCTTGCGGTAGAATGCAGGGAAGGAAGGAGGAAGGATTATTGGATGGATGGAAGGACGGACATTTCGATCGACGCAGGGGTGGATGGGTGGGTGGAGGGAGGGAGGGAAGGAAGGAAGGAAGGAGGGAGGGAAAGATGGATGGGTGTTTCAGTGGAGAGAGAGAAGGAAAAGAGAGAGGGAAACGGGAGTCTGGGTCCGTGGACGGATAAATAGCCATCCTCCCAAAAGACCACGTGGTGGCCAGATAATTTGCACGTCTTGCTTTGTTCCTCCCAGAGCCGAGCAAGGATCTCAGCTGAGTAGGCCTCCCAACAGGTGGCGCCCCCACTCCTAGCCTGGGAGGCAGCCTGCCCCTCGTCCCTGCGCCTCCACTTCCCACCCCCAAGCCCCATCTGCAGCTCAAAGCCCTCCTGCCCTGGGCCCCTAATCTGTCCTCCCCCTCTTGGTCCCTCAACCGGCTGACATCTGCAGATAAGGTCACCTTCACAGGGTCCAAGAGTTGAGAGGTGGACATATTTGGGGGCCACTACAAAAGTCTTGGGCCAAGTCCTGACGGGGAAGGTGACCAGTGCGGCCCACCTGCAGCACTGGGGGTCGACCGGGAGGCACGGGTGCCCTGTCTCCCAGCAGCGGGTCAAGGAGGACACTGAGCTGCCCAAAGCAGCATTCCGGCGGGGAATGCGCCTGCCGTCCCCACTACAGCCCCCCAGCCCAGGGCGGTGCTGGCACACGGACGGCACAGACGCCCGGACAGCAGGGCCTTGCCATGCCCAGCACAGGGACCCTCCCCAGATGAGCTCCCCGAGCGGGAGCCGACAGTCCCCGCCCAGCCGTGCAGCCCAGGCTGCTCGCTGCCCCGTCCGGGGGTCGAACGTGTGGGCCCCTTCAGGTTCACCCAGCTTTACAGTTCTCCCGCCCCCAGCACACGGAGATGGGCTCGCCCACCTGGGATCACGCTCACTCAATGCCTTAGCACCCGGTCGTGAGTGCGCCGAGTAGGCCGCACGTTTTCTGGGCAGCAGCCCCACTCCGCCTCCCATACGCCCCAGCCCCAGCCACATACACTCACACACAGACACACACACGCCCCGGGGCCCCCCTCTTTCTCTCCCTCTCCCTCAATCTCGTCCTTTGCGATCATCCATTCTCAGGACCCAATGTCTCCCACTCAGAGGCTATGGTCCCCCAACGGAGAAAACCCAAACACTGCCATGTGACCTCGCTCGGGGGCTTATCTTTTTGTCGACAGGTCCCCAGGGAGCCAGGTGGGGCCTGACCACTCCACAGGCCGGCCAGAGCTGCGTAGCCCCGAGCGAGCGGGCCAGCAGGAAGACGGTGAGAGGAAGGCGGGGCCCTCCTGGGGGCCGGGAGGCTCGGATGGGCTCCGAGAATCGGCCTGAGGCACCTTCCCACAGAGGCCTCCCTGGGTAGCAGGCCTGGGAGGCAGGGCCCGCGGCCTCAGGGGACCGGGCAGTGTGATTTTGCCCTGTGGACCCAGATCCGGATGAACTGGAAATGCACAAGTCTGCACTGGGCGCACCGGCAGGCAAACTGGAGGTGCTTCAAAAAGCCAGGAGCAGGGCCGGCCAGCCAGTTCACACAGAGCCCAGCACCGACACACGACCCCGCCCACCGTCAGCCCCCAGCCCCTGCACACAGACGGGGCTCTGACCACCAGCCAGTCCCTGGACGACGGGAAGCTCCCAACCACCAGGCCGGCCTCCTCCATGTCAGATATTAATCACTCGTATCCTGATCATGATTGATGGAGGCGACCTGGCACGCGGCCTGGCGGGTCTCCAGCTACAGGAAAGGCTAGGATGGCAAAAGTGATCCCTGGCAAGGGACAGCACATTGTCCCACAGCTGTGGGAAAGTGCTCGATGTGCAAACATTTCCTTAAAACGAGCTTACAAGGCAACGTCCACACGGGCCTTATGAAACATCACCGCCCGGCTGGACGGGACAGAAATAACCGTAGGCTCATCCGCTTCCCAGACCCCGAGGCCTGGAGGGGCGGCCCCGCGGAGCGCTGCCGCCCCACAGCAGGTCGGGGGGAGGCTCGGCGGCACTCGGTGCGGGTTCGCCCCGACACACGTCTGCAAGTTGGCGGGGGTGGGAGCCCGCAGCCCCTCCCTCTCCGAGTGCCCTGAAAGCTCTGTAGGACCCCAGCCAGCAGGGCCGGGGAGTGGGCCTCGAGGAGCAGGGGCTCCGGGGCCACCACACAGGAATGCCAGGACCTGGCTCACTCTCTGAACCTGCCATATGGCCCTGCGCCCTGGCACCCAGGCTGGCAGCCAAGCAGGAGCCCGGGGCCGGGCCCGCGGCCCCCCAGGGCCCCGCATGAAGCCATTTGCCAAAGGCGTTTCCCAGGGGCTCTCTCGAAGGGGGTGCCCTGGGAGAAGCTGGCTTGGGCTGAGGCCAGGCAGGGACGTCTGGGGGCTCTTGGCAAAAGTGCCAACCATTCCGAGATCAAACGTCCTCTTTCAGTTGTCCCTGCTTCTCTGTGCCAGGTGAGCCAGCCAAGGGGCACCAGGGGCTGGGCACGGGCGGGGCTGTCCCACCCGGACGACGACATGGGGTGGGGGGCTGACCACAGGTGTGCCGGCTGATGCGTGAAACCCGTCGCAAAGTCCTGTGGCAGGGGCGCTTCAGACAGGGCCTCCCTCAGGACACTGCTGTTTATTCAAGGGTCATTAGGCGTTTGACAGGAAGTGGGGTAAGGAGGCAGAAAGCCAGAGGGACGGGGACCCTGCCCACCATCATGGCGTCAGCACCGAGAAGGGAAGACCGTCGGCGGCTGGGGGAGTGGGAGGGGGCTGTCCCGCAAAACTGACAAAAACTCACTTCCTCCTCCTCAGGACCCCTTTCCGGAATGAGGAGGGCCAGGTGCAAATAAATGCGTTCTCTTCACAGCGTGGCATGGGCCTTAGGGACCCCCTCCCAGCTGTCACACCGCCCAGTCCGTCTTCGCGCTACAGGCAAGTCTGGTGGTGACTCCGTGCGTGCAGATACCACTTGGCCCAGGGTCCGAGCGGCCAGCATCTGCGAGGAAGATTCAGGGACGTCGCTTGTGCCCGAGGCCTGCACTTTCTGACTTCCCCCGAGGCCCGTCTGGGGCCAATCTCGTCTCCAGATATTAGAGCCACTGCCCCAGTCTGCTGTGACAGCCCTGGCCACTAATAAAGCCAATGAAACCTGTGTTGGAACCAAAGTCTCTGGGGGCAGGTACGAGGCCGGCGAGACTGTCCTTGACCATGTCCAGGGGGCTGGGACCCGGAAGCGCCCAGGCGGTGAGCTGGTCTGCTGAGAACCGGCCCTGTGGCCAGGCACCGTGGGCCTTTCATCTGTCCCCAGTGCCAGCTGGCCGCGGGGTACTCTTGGTATCTCATTCCGCAGGTGAGGCGACTGAGGCGCTAACAGCTCGTGCAGCCAGTGGGCTGTGGGACTGGGACCCTCAGCCATTCCTGAGGGCACTGCTCCTGGTCTCACACCAACTAACCATCCTGCTCTGTCCCCTCCAGCTGCTACACAGAATTGGCCCCTGCGGCCAGAGTGGCAGAGGGAACACGGGCCGACTTTACAGACGCAGACACTGAGGCCCACGTGGGTTCAACAATGCACCCACCCGACGCCCAACAGCTACCAAGTGGCAAGATCAGGAATGGACCCCGGATCGGACACGGAAGCCCACTCTGCCGTGGTCCCAATTCCTGCGACCCCTCTGCTCTCCGTCCTGCTGGTCCCCCGTGTCCAGCTCGTGGCCACTGGGAGCCGGTTCCAGCAGTCGCCACGCAAAACAAGGGGAGCTGCCCCCTTACCAACGCTTGTGCGAGAGAGATGCCTCTTCTGGAGAGAACTGTGTCCCCCCAGATTCAGGCCCACCCAGAACCTCAGAGTGTGACATTATTTGGATAAAGGTCTTCACAGATGTAACTAATAGGAGGTCACACTGGGTTAGGGTGGGCCCTAAATCCAGTGACAAGTGTCCTTATAAAATACACACAGAGGAGAAGGCCACATGACCACGAAGGCAGAGACCACAGGGTCACGGCCATATCCAAGGACGCCTGGTGCCCCAGACGCGGGAGGAGGCAGGAGGGACCCTCCCAGAGGGCCCTGGGGGGGAGCAGGCCCTGGGACACCTGGATCTCGGACTTCTGACCCCACCTGGGAAAAAGCGACTCTGTTGCTTACGGCCCCCCGCTGGTGGGGCTTCATCTCGGGGGCCCCCGGGAAGCTGGTTCAACACCCCAACCCATGTGGTATAGGAAGGGGCCACGCTGGCCTGCCCCCACGCTACCACATGCACTTCCTGTTCCTGCCACATTATCAGTCAACTGGAATGTGGATGAATTTTGTTCTGGGGGGATAAAAGGAAGAAAAATAGGTTCCAGAATGCTCCACCCAGGAGCACCGGAAGGACGGCCAGCCGCCCTGGGGCCGGCTCCCCGCCCACAGCCCGCCACTCGTGGCCCTCCCACCAGGAGGGGCCCCTCCCTGCCTCTGCCAGTTTTGAACCCCCACCCTGTTCCCCTCAAGTGTCCCGGGACGATCCCCGCCCCTGGCCGCTGTCCACAGGCAGGCTAGCACGGAGACCCAGTCCTGCATACCTCTGAGGCCGGCCTTGTGGCCCAGCACAGCCACTGCCCTCTAGTTATGCAGCAAAACTATGTACCCGTGGAAGGCAGGGCCCTCCGGCCCAGCCCCACGTCCCCCCGAACGCATTCTTTACATCTCAGAAAAATGCCAAAGGCACCCAATCAGAATGCGGTCGTTTCCCAGGGAGGGGCTCTCTGCCGGGCTCGTGGTACCTTCCACACACCCAACACCCAAGGAGAGAGCTGGGCCCGTCCCCTGCCTGCTGCCCACCCACGTCCTCCAGCCCCGCACACGCGCCACCTTCAGATGCCTCTGATGGTGACCGGGTCCCCCTGGTTCTGCGCTAAAATCCTCACTGACAGGCCCCGTCCTCCCTGGGATGGCTCTTAACCCTGGACAGCCTCCCAGATCAGTGCAGTTGCTTTGGCCCAGCAGTGTCCAGTGCTCCGGCCTCTGGCCTGCACAGGTGGCGAGGATGTTAATGTTGCTGGGTGTTACCTTCCAGAACGTTCTGAACCTCAGCCCCTGCTCTGTAAGACAGCAGTGAGAATGCATGGGCACGCGTGGGCACAGGCAAACCGAAGGAGAGCCAGAGCCGGGGCTCCCCTCGACCCTGGCCCAGCACCCAGAGGTCTATTTGGCTGTTTTCCGAGGATGTGAGTATAGGGGTCCCCAGGGCCAGAGAGGGCCCTGCCACTACCCTGCACTCCAGGTGGCCCGCTGGCTTGGTGGGCAAGGACAGCCCACCACGCTACACCCGGTCACAGTGCCTCCCCATCACCTGACCAGGCGATCCCCCGCCCCATAGCCCACAGCTCCGCACAGGTCCCCCCGGCATCTGTTAGACCAGGGAAAGTAGTGATGAGTGAGCAGCCACGGAGGTAGCAAAGGTCGTGCCAGCCAGAGGAAGTCCCCAGCACAGCCCTTGGGTTCAAGGAAAGTGTGGGAGGAGGAGACACCTTTGTAGATGGGCAAGAAAAGAAAGTTCCAGGCCGGGGTCACTGCCCCTGCCCTCTGCAGGGCGGGACCTCCTGGGATACCTGCTGCTGGGGCTTTGCTGCCCTCTGCTGGCCGTACCAGGTACTGCATGTGTGCCCCGCGGTGGCCCTCCAGGTGTGAGCGCCCTACCTGGCCCTGCCTCTCTGGACATCCAGGGCCTCTTGTTGCAGGGCCCTCACCTGTATGCAAATCACCTCTGGGGCCCCTACCCCACTGACAGCAGGGGCAGCATAAAAAACCTGCATTTCCTGTCACCAAAGCTGGCTCTGTGGGCATCTGGTGAACGGACACGGTATCCGCGCCAGGCCCACAGGAAGACCTTGGCCAGCTGGGGCCATGCAGGCTTCAAAGCCACTCTAAGGGGGCTGGGCGTCGGCACACAGGTGCCGCTTCCCCAGCGCACACCTCCTGCAGGTGGGGCCAGGGGGCGCCAGCTCTGGGGCTCCCTCAGAAGGGGTGCACCTCGCCCACCACAAGGGCCCCAGCACTAGGTTGGGTGCGCCCTGCGGGGAGGGAAGCCAGCCCGCCTCCCGGCACTGCCTGTCAGGTGCCAGGTGAGGACAGCAGCACATGGGGGCTTGCCAGCATCGCCGGGAGCGCCGACTCCCCCTCTACCCTGTGGGCAGCAGCCTCGTTAGGGAACGCCAGGCACTACGCTGGCATTTTAACTCACCTTGACCCCTTTATGTCCCCAAAACCCCATGAGGTCGCTGCCATCCCCTCTTGCTCCCAGCGGAGAGAAGGGGCCCAGTCCCAGGGCCAGTTCCCAAGAGCAGGACCCCGCCTACAGTGGGGAGCTCCGTGACCAAACCTCGTGTCTGACACGGGAACACCACACCGGGGCTGGCACGTCGGCTTTCTCGATGACATTCTTCCAGCCACCCAGCCACCTCCTCTTCCAAACGAGGTCACCGCGTCAGGTGGGGCCCAGGTCCCTCAAGGACGCCGCGTGCCCTAAGCCACTTTGGACAGTGGTTGAGATGGGAGGAAGTCGCCAGGAGCCCAGCCTGCCTACAGAAGCACCCCTCAACGCCCTTGTCACCACCCCCTTCTGTGGGGACACACAGAGCACACGCAGACTGTGATGACCTTCCCGTGTGCAGGGCGGGGTTGTCCTGCATGACAAAGCTAACGTGGCCACCTTTGCTCAACAAGGCACGTGGAGCTGACCCGGACGTACAGTCGGGTGAAACCAAGAGGAGAGGCCAGGCCAGGAGCGTGTGGCCCGGAGGAAGTTACACACACAGCTGCTCTGTGCCTCAGTGTCCCCATCTGTCGGGGCCATGCTGCCCCTGGCTCCTGCAGGACTAAACGAGGCAGCGTCCCTCACCAACAGAGCGAGCCTCAGAAACGTGCCTTTTGTCATTACTAATTATCTCTATTACATCATCCTCCTGAGAGCACCTTCACGAGAAATAAAATACTGACAACTTCAGCGTTCGCTGCTCTGTAGGCTAGAAAGTGCTTTTATATGCTTCGCTTCATGGGGCTCCCACGATTAGCCTTCACAACAGGTAGATGACAAACGGAGGCTGAGGAGACCCCCAGCCCACTTCCCGGAGACGCGTCTCAGCCCAGGGCTTGGAGTCGGCCGAGGCTGAGCCCCGCCCTGCGCGTCTCCACCGGGAAGCCCGCCCGGCCTCCCGGGCTGGTGCCAAACACAACCCACCAACAGGCAGCCATAGCTTCCTCCAGCAGAAACCTTTTCCCTTTTCCCAATGGCTACAGGGAAGCTCCGAGCTGGCCTGAGGGAGCAGTGGGTCCCCGGGCCTGTGTGCACCTCCCCCGGCCCCTCCTGGCCCAGCCTCTTCCCCTTTCAACCCACTTCACCTCGGAGCCCAGCACACGGCAGCCCCCATACGTATGCGGAGTGCGCGTGCTTGAGTCTTATGTCACGCCCCTGTCCTAGGTTCTTCCTCTCAGATACCTGCTGAGCACCAGCCACTCCCCGAGCACCACCAGGCCCTGGGGCCACAGGACACGTGGTGGGGAGTGGCACCGAGAACACAGAATCACATGGTGGGGGGGCAGCCAGGACCCCTGGCGGCCAGGCCCCATCTCCACCCGCATTGCGCCCTTGTTGGCGTTTTCACACCCCACCCCCACCCTCCACTGGCCGTTGGCCCAGTGCATGTGGCTGGAGGACACCCCTCCCGCTACGACTCTGGCATCAGCATCTCCTGTCCACCCCACGAGTCTGTGAGGAAAGCTAACGGCCAGGGAGGGGGTAAGGCCGGTCGGGCTCACCTGCCGACAGGTGTTGCCAGGGCCCCAAAGGAGATTAGCCAACTGCCGTGGGTCTGCGGCAGCGGCAGGCACCCCGGCCCTGTGGGTGAGGGCCCACCGCCCTGGCGCAGTGCCATTATGTTACCAGGAGAATAGCCCAGCCGCCGAGGTGGCCAGAGGGCTGGCCACTTTGACGTGAGGGGTGCCATCGCGCCCCGCGCCCCCTTCTGTAACTGTTAAGAGCAGCACAGTGTGCCTGTTTCCCACCCCTTTTTCTTTTAAGCAAGGAATTGTCCTAACCCTTTAATAAGAACCAACAATTATCTCTGAGGCAGGAAACCAAATGCTGGCTGTTTCGGTGAAAGACAAGCTCCCTCCCTGCTGTGCTGAGCGGAGACCACATGAAAGGCCCGGGCCCGCTCGCTGGGGCTCTGTCCGCTCAGGGGTTCCAGCGACAGGTTGGCCCAGGGCCTGGCCCCCATCCAGCTGCCAGGGCCTGGACGGCATGTGGAAGGGAGCCCGACAAGGGCCTCAATGGCTCTGCCTCTCCCACGACGACACTGGGCCTATAGGGCCGGCAGAAACCCCAGGGGCAGCCGGCCCACCCGGCCCCTCGCCCCCACGGCTCCTGCTGCCGCCGTCCACTGCCCCCGTCCACTCAAGGCCTAGGTTCCAGGGACACCTCACACCGGCCCACCAGCGTGCTCACGGCAGCCTGGGTCCGCCCCGCTGTCCACACGACTCTGACCTCCATCCCCTCCAGTCATCCCCCGCCCCCACTTTGCCACTCCCCTTTGCAGGAAAATTCCTTGGAGGAACTGCCCAAACTCCTTGTCTTCAGTTCCTCCCCTCTTTTCCTCTCCTGTTATATTTTAGTATCCGGCACGTACAAAAGAACGTGTACAACATAAGTCCACGTTATAAAGGTCTTAACACAATGACACGAACCCCACACGGCCCTCAGAGGAGAACGCCGAGCTGCGCACTGTGCCTCAACCGTGGGCCCTTCTCACACTGTCCCCATCTCCTGAGAGGTGACCCCTCTGTGGGATTATACGTCCTCGTACCCTCACACGCTATGGGACCCTACTGCCCGTGGGTGCACACCCATACAGTAGATTACCTGACGCTGGTTTTGAATTTTACGTGAATAATGCTTTCCTGCGTGGAATCTTCTGGAACTTGCTTTGCTCCCCCAACACTGCGTTCCTAAGGTGCCTACAGCAGGCAAGGGACTCGTCGGTGTTCAGTGCCATGCGACATTCTATCGTGTGAGAGAACCGCGGCAGGCTTGTGCCCTCCCCGTCGAGGACGCCTGAGCTGCGCCCAGCTCTCTGCTGGCGTTCACACTGCCTTTGAACATCCTGCCACCAGGTACCCATGGGCCGGAGTTTCTCCTCAGTGTGGACCTAGCAGAATAAGGTGTGTCCTGCCCGACCACCCTGAATGGTGCCAAATTATTCTCCCAATATGCTGTGTCATTCACAATTCCTCCAAGTATATCGAAAAGTTCCAACTGTGCGAGTGGTCAGACTGGTTCGGCTCTGACCCTCTAGACACGGTGAAATGTGTAGCAATGGGGTCTCACTCTGATGACTGGTGAGATGAAACGTCTTTTCATGCACCTACAGGACTTTTGGCTTCTCCGTGAAAAGCAAGGTCGAGCCCATTTTCTCCTATCGGTTCGTCTTTTTCTTCCTAATTTGCAGGAGCTCTTCACGTGGTCCAGGTATAAGTCCTTAATCAGCTGTACCTGTTAGAAATACGTTTTCCCAGCTTATGGCTTGCCTCTCTGCAGTGTCTTTTAAAGAGTTTTAAATTAAGTGTATTGTGTTTATCAGTTTCTATACTAGTAAATTTTTCTACACTGTGTTTTCAGGTTTGCCCTTCACACCTGAGGCCACAGGGACCGCCCCCCCCAATCCCCCGTCGGGGCAGCGACCCAGGCCCAGGTGTCCCCGGCTGCGCACTGTGCTGGGTGACCGCACTGAGCCCGTCCCTGATGCCCGGCCACAGGTCACCACAGGGGACCCGCCCGAGCTGCACGGGTTGGGAGGAGAGCGCACGCCCTTCTCAGCGCACCTGCCCCGTGAGGCGTGGTGGCCCAGGGGCAACCAGAGCGCCGGGTGGAGCAGAGCACCGGGCGCTGCCGATAGGCCCCCCAGCGAGCCTGACGCCCCGAGCCAGCGGCCGAGCCAGTCGGTTCCGCCGCGGTTCTCCCCGGAACAAAGGCTCGGAAGCTTACGCTGTTTGAAACTGGCAGAGGGAACCCCCGGAACGCCCGCGAGAGCCCTGCTCCCGGTTACAAGGCACCGCAGTGACCGCTCCAACTTCAGCTGCCCTCCCAAGGGCAGGGCCCTCGGAGCTGCACGCCTCCCCGAGCCCGGGGCAAGTCGCCCAGCTGCCTCTTGACAGCAAACATCAGGGAGGCTTCTCTGCACGTGAGCCACGCACGGGGCAGGTGGACTCACAGCGTGCGGCCACGTGCACAGGACGTCCCACCTGGCGAGTAGCTGCTGGACCCGGACTCTGTGTGGGCGGACA
>PVJD01013721.1:0-32569 GCA_004026545.1 Mormoops blainvillei | reverse complement strand
ACATCTGTTAAGAAATAAATCATATCTTCCCACTCTAGCCGTTAGCAGCTACTGATAGGATTGCTGTATGTGTGGTTTTTCCTGTTTCCGTAATTTCGTAAATAAATCTTTAAGTATGTAGCCTTTTGTGTCTGGTTTTTGTCACTTTCCCCATGTTTTTAAAAGTGATCCATTTAGTTCACATTACATGCATTAATAAATAGTTCAGTGCCATTATTATTATTATTATTTTTTATTATTATTATTATTATTTTGCCGAGTAGCATTCTTGTTGTATGGTGGTTCCACAGATTATCCATTTGCTTGTTGCAGTTGCTGTTGGCTTAAAGGGGAAGGCAGCACATTTTTAGTGTGCTCTACATGCCGGGCTCTGCCTAGGTCAAACAAAAATAAGAATGTGCTCTGGCTTTTTTGGTCAGTTTTTGGTGCTGTTGTGTTCAGGATTGTTATTCCTTTAGGACTAAAGCTGGCAATTTTCTTTAGTGGTAATTAATTCTTCATATAAGAAGATGGGCCCAGAAGCTGAACTTTGAAATCTTTCATTTGATTACTTGATTTGAAAATTCTGCTTATAATTTACTAGTTTTCTTTGTTCAGGAAACTTAATGAGAGACATTCAGGTTTTGTTGTGGTTTTTTTTTTGAAACATCACACGAGGTTCTTGCATTATTGCAAATACTGGATTGTTAGATAGAACTACTCTTATTTTGTATTTTATTTTTGTTAAAAGCATGTTTATCTGATAGAACAGGCAAGTTGTGCTTTGTGGCATTTGGTAGTGTAGCAGCATTATTTTTTTTATCCGAGCTAAGGAGAGTATCCATAGTCCTCTACAGTTCAGTTCTTCCTTTTCAGCGTGTGGGCTTCAGAGAACACAATTCAACTACAGGAATAACTGGACACCTTAAATAGAACCAATGAAATTGACAAGGCAGCGTCACAAATGTATGCAGCATTAAGTGGTGATAAATTTCAATCAGAACTTTCATAGTTATGGTTAATATTTAAATGTAATTTACAGGGGGAATATTTTGGGGGAATTCCTCTAAAGGGGCAGTGTTCCTGTATTTTGTATGATTAAGCATTTAATAGCAAGCTAAAAATGGCTCATTTTGCAGCCTGGGGATAGCTTGGCTCATTCACCAACCTCTTCATAATCTCTAAAATGAGCACACTGGAAGGTCAGAATTGAGGTACAAACTTGGAAGGGCCATTTTTGATTGCCTGTGGCCTTCTGAAAAATTGAACATTGATTTGGTTGGGTTAGGACTGTAGCTGGAAGGATTTGGAGAAGAGTATGTTGGGGTGCCCCCTCAGTGTGGGCAGAACTCAACAAAATGGAGTGAGTGGTTCTTTGTATTTCACAAAGTAGAGCCAGACTTTGACGTCCTTTTTGGAAAGGGGAAGGAAAATCCTGATTGCTGGTTCTTGTCTCTGTGCGGATTTCATAACTAAAGAGGGTGATGTTTGTTCAGTGTTCAGTCATGTTGTGTCTCCCTTGCTTAGTCTAGTACATTTTTTGATGTCTGCAACTAAAGAAGGGAGTGAAAAGTTACTGAGGTTGTTTTAATCTAGTCCAGGTTGATGCTTACCTGGGAAATACTCGGTCAAGCCTGTGTTCGCTTCTTAAATCTACCACCCACCTGCCACATTTTCTTGGGTGGAGGTTTCCAGTCTCCATTTCTTGACTTTTCATTAGGAAAGTACATGTTCTTGTCCAATTTCAAATTCCTCCTGCTTGGGACTACTTGCTCAGAAGAGAGGTTGGACTGGTTGTCCTTTAGGACAGGGCCATCCTAGGGAGCCTCACGTGGTCAGACCGAGGTGGGTGCTGGTGCCCTAGCTCTTCAGCATCCCCTGTGAGCCAGTGTTTGATCCTACCCTGTAGATCCACTTTTTAAATTATTGTTTCTCTGAGCTTATTGATGTTTTTCTTCTTTTAAGTTCTTTTTTTAATGCTATGCCTCATTTGTTTGTCCCTTCACATTTTAAACTGCTTCTGAAACTTCAGTTGCATGCTGACTTCTGTCACATGTTGGGAGCTTTTTCTTGGTATCGTTTATGTTAAAGATTCATATTAAAGATGTTTCTGGTCTCCCAGTGAACAGCATTTGCCCCAGGGCACATCTGTATTCCAATAGTGCTTGCAGAAAGCCAACATCCTTATTAAGTCTACTGCTGGATTATCTGAGTTTAGAATTTAGATTACTACTACATAGCTTTAAGGTCCTGGAGACAGTTAAAGGAGCAAGATGTTTTTTTTCCCCCACCACTGTTTTCCTTTATTTTCTTAACTGTAAGTGGGGATAGTATTTATAACTTAGTTCAAGATCTCATTTTAGTGCCAGTATATGGTGAGTGTTAGGGTTGACTGTTGGTGGTCAAGTTTTTCTAGATGTATATGTCTATGGACAGTATTTAAGAGTAAAGAAAGATAATTCTAGGTTGTTTTATTTTTTTAAGATTTTATTTATTTTTAGAGAGGGGAAGGGAGGAAGAGAGGGCGAGAAACATCAATGTGTGGTTGCCTCTCGAGCGCCCTCTGCTGGGGACCTGGCCTGCAACCTAGGCATGTGCCTTGATTGGGAACCGAACTTGCAACTCTTTGGTTTGCAGGCTGGCACTCAATCCACTGAGCCACACCAACCAGGGCTAATTCTAGGTTTTCTGTGATTTTTTTTGGTCTACATTTTTTTCTTTTTGTGTTGGAATAAGCTTTGTGGTATGTACTTTCCTTCCTTATTTTCCCCTAAAAGGGCTAAATGTAAATAAAATTTTCATGTGAGAAAAATAGTATGATGCATTTAAGTCCTTATTTTTGAGATATCTTGCTCTGTTTATAATAATGTTGTCTCACTTCATTGGACCATTTTGGACCTTTACCTAAGCTGAAAGTATACTGAACATACTGGAAATTTGCCGGCCAAGTGGTGAGTAATACAAGGCATTTGCTACTTGGAGACAGATACTGGGATTTCAGCTCCTTTACATTTCTGGAGTTGTTTCGACTCCCCTTGTTGCAAAAAACTATTATTGAACTTGGAGACTTCGTATAAGATGCATTAATACGGATCACAATTAGAAACCCTATATTAAATTGCGTTAAACTTATAAGGACCAGTAGTAGCTTCAATTATCCCTAATACTATTCTAAGATTTTGAGTTTTTATAGAAGATAATCATTTTCAGATGTGAAACTTCTCCATAAAAAGGATTTTTTTAGCTGCAAATACCAGAAAATTACAAGTTAGGCTGGCGTCAATGGTATGGCTTGGATTGGCTCCTCTAACTTGCAGGTGAGGGCAAGGTCGACTGAATTCAGTGGCTCAGGCTCCCTGGTTTTACAGCTCCCCACTTTTGTCTGCTCACATATGCATGTATGAGCTTTGTCTTCAAGCCAATTTTAGTATGTTGGCAGCTCACATCACTTTATGAAACTTAGAAGAGCCCGGAAAGCCTTTTTCCCAGAAGCTACTAGCAAATGACTTCTGCAGTCTCTTGGCCAGAGTTGGGTCACATGATAACTCAGAACCAGTGTCATAGTCACGGTTTGGGGTTGTGCAGATTAATTTAGGACTAAACCACATATTCTACCCCTTGAGCAAATGTGTAGCAGAAGCTTCCCCCAGAGCTGTCCAAACAAAAATTTGGAGGTCCTTTAGGAAAGGAAGGAGGATTGGTTGCCAGGCAATTGTGGCTGCAATGATTCTTCCTTGGTTCCTGTCCTTTGTTTTATGTGGAAGGTGAAGATTAAGTAAATATCTTAAGTAGCTAGAAGTTAATGCTTAGTGGATACTACGTCATTAGAAAATGCATACTTATTTTCTCAAAACAGTTGGAAAACCTCTTTATTTTGGTTATGACTTAGATCTTCATTTCTGATGAAATATTTTAAATAATTATTTTTCCCCATGACAGAGTGGCTGGTTAGCACAGGTTCAGTTCTTAAGTTCAAATATTTTGTAGTCATTCGTATTCCTTAGAAGTGTTGATTTGATGTGGTGGTGTGCTCTTCTGGTTTGTAGATCATCTAAGAGAATGGGAATTTACTTCTCTATTGTTGAGGAAGAAATACCTTGTATAGAAGGAACTCTTGTTACTTGTCTAACTTTGGGCAAGGCCCTTCGAACCTCAGTTTCAGTTCCTTGTTTATGAAATTGGAATACCTGCTCTGACTGATTCGTACAGGTTTGTGAGTATTAGAAGAACTATAAGTAGTGACATCTGATTAATTTTGTATCAAGACCAAATTTTGCATTTGGCTTTGACCTCAGAAATGATGATTATTTACCAAGTGCCCCCTGCCAGTGGTGGGATGATTAGACTTGTAAAGATCTTGTGAATTAAATTTCAGCTACTTACGTAAAAACATTTAAAAAAAATTTAAAACATGGGATGTCTACTATGACTGACATGAACCAGTGTTCCTTGAGTGAGGCAATGAATGTGTTATTAAAGATTAGATTGACATTTTGGTGATGCCTTTGGAGTGTGCCTAACCTTCAAGCTTATGGCCCTTTTTACAGTGACTTTGGTATCAGTAGGATACTTTTGGGCCGCAGACTGTCTCCTACTGTTTGTGTGTTGCACTTCTAGAATTTGGGTGTCTATTGTCAGGGTTCAGATGTATTCGAAGCATTAAAAGTTCTAAATATAGGACTATATTTTAAATGCTTTAGTGTCAACATGAGATTTTTCTTTTTAGTGGAATAACTGAGATTCGATTAACCTGGGTGGTAAAGTAATTGCATTTGGCTTTCAGGATATGCTGTTAATGGTATAAAATCAAGTTATGCCCAGGCAGTGCAAAAGCATGTACCAGAAGACCTTAAATGTTGTATCTGCTTTTCTTTCACTGTACCTTTTATTATGTAAAAGTCTGTACACAAAATGCCAATATTTAGCGTGCCTTTGGTTGGTTCTGATACTAAGACGAGAATTTTTGAGGTAAAATGATTGGTCAGTTGCATACAATGTAAAGAGGTTCACAACTAATTATGTAACTGTCTTTCATTTAAATCAGTGAATATTGAGTTTTCCAACTTTGTTCAAATCTGTGGTTAAATCATCAGCCTCTTGCAGAATTCCTTGTGCTCTCAATTAGAACAGACCTAAATTTTGCCAAGCTCTTCCTTCTGGATTGTCAGTTTCTTTAAACCACCACCTGATGGAGCCTCTTACCTTTTACTCTGGAGGCTTGTATCAGGTTTAGCTACTGCTGCTGCTGCCGCTGTTACTTTTTTTTTTTTTCCTGTCTGGTTTGCCATATATACATTGCCAAGCCTGCTTCAGGCTTGTTTCTTGTTTCCCTTTCATACTTCCAACTTTTTTCCCTCTATAGTGTATTTCCAGTTCTGGACCTGCCTCCTTTTGTTTCTTGAAAAATGAAATTTTGTTATTTATTCTTTTTGGAAACAAACTTCTCCAGTAATGAGCTTGACTGCAGCAGTTCTTTTTAGGTATTAAAGCAGGTTTTTTATAGAGACCTGGTTGCTTCTAGATTCATACATTTTACCTTCTCTTCCATGGTCACTCCTACAGGGTGGGCTTAGTTTTCTTGATGACTTGATTTCTTTTATAATGCTTCCAGTTCTTCAGACCACTTAAGGTCTAGATATAGCTTGACAAGGTCACCTTAGAGTTTATCTACTTGTCTAAGGCTAGCTTCATCTAAGCCTTTAAGACATGAGGGGTAGAAAAGTGCATGTATTGTCTTCTTAGATGCAGTTTGCCTTTAAAATGGAGTTCACGCTTCCTTTGTTTATGTGAAATGAGAAATCAGAAGGCGCAGATTCACATAACTTGGCCCTTAACTCTGGTAGTGAGATACTGGAGAAATTACTGTGCTTGTGAGCTGCTGCTTATATCTATAAAATCAGAATAATCTATTTTTTTAAACATTGTGATGGAGTTTAATTTTTTAAGGAGTGCTTCCATGGATAACTTCCATTTTTCTTTTTAATTTTTTAGTAATAAGGTCTGATCATCTGCTAAGGAATAGGTCTCATAGTAATGTTCTGCTTGTGTTGACCTCTGCCATTTTTAAAAATAATACAAATTTATGCAGCTTGGGACCCGATGATGTCTGGTTTCTTTTCCTTTTTGGGACACAACTCTTCATTGATCATTGCTCCTCCTTTTCAGAGTCTACCTTTGTAGCAGACAAGGAATGTTTTAAAAATTCAAGACCAGAAAAAGCAATAGATGATTTTTTGTTGCACAAGAATTAACTGCTTTTTACAAAAGGTCCGGGGCTAAAGGACTATTTTAATTTTGTTAAAAATATACTGGTGATTTTCTTCTGGTTTAGCACCTCAACAAAAAATAAATTGTAGCTCTGACCAGTGTGGCTCAGTTGGTGGGGTGCATTGAATTTTGGCAAAACTAAAGGTCCCCTGTTGATTTCCAGTCCGGGTGCATATCTGGGTTGTAGGTTTGGTCCCCAGTTGGGGCATGGGCAAGAGGCAACCAGTAGATGTTTCGTTCTACCTCTCTTCCCCTTTGTCTAAAAATAAATAAATGAAATCCTAAGAAAAAATTGCAGTGACTTAAATTTCAGCTGTATAAAACCACTAAAAGGCAGGATCATTTTACTGAAAACTTGGGTTCAGTATATATGGAGGAAGTATCTTCGTGGAGACTGGGAGGCCAGAGATTTTAAGGCAAGATCTTTTGGGGTTGAAATGGTTATGAGTTATGGAAAACTGTTGGGAACAGGAAGCAGAATGAAAATACACCTAGGGAAATGAGTGGAGATTTTTTTGTTTCCTCTGTACTGTTAGGCTTTATTGAGTAGTTGATGAGAATTAACTTTCCCTTATTTCTAAAATGTCTGCTACTTTAATTGTGTTCACCCAATCAGTGCTGAACCTGTCAGTAGGAGTGCACCTCTGAAATAACTTGGTGAATGCTGCTAGTGAGCGTGACCTGAGTGATATGCAGTATTTAATCATCTGTTGAATGATGTGATGTTCCTGTTTAGAATTCATGAGAATTCACTGTTTTCTGAAGGAGAGCAGTATAGCTTAGTGGTAAGAATCACAGACTAGGAAAACTCTAGAACTTGTATATATTGAAGTTACTCAGTGCTTAATACCTGCTTCCTCATAATGTAGTAAGGGGACAGTAGTATTGCTCTCAAGGTAATTGTATTACTTTTTCTCAAGTGAAGCTGAATATACATAGTAATAATAAACACTTAATAACTTACCCATTGTTAACATTATTAAACAAATCAGTTTAATTAGATTATTATAGCAAGCATTTTAAGGGATTAGCATTTAAAAAATGGGAATTTGGCTAACCATAGTCTCTTCAGCTATTTAAATTTTTTTAAGAACAAGGCAGAAGCTCTAGGATTATATGATGTGTTAACTGAACTTAGAACATATTGATTAAATGCCATGTGTAACATTGGAAACACGAATGAAATGTTATCCATCTTAATAGATTACTGATTGACTTAGAAAACCCCCATACTTCATGATACTCATTTTGGTTAACTAGTAAAGTGATTTTCTCTAGAAAAAAATGCGGCACGGTTCTACTGATCATCATGTATCATTTTCTTTTTTTTTCTAACAGAAAGCGTGGATACCCATCAGCGAAGTTTTGATATTGGAATTCAGATTGGCTATCAGCGACGCAATAAGGATGTGTTGGCTTGGGTTAAAAAGCGCAGAAGAACTATTCGTAGAGAAGATTTGATCAGCTTTCTGTGTGGGAAAGTTCCTCCACCACGAAACTCTAGAGCTCCCCCAAGACTGACTGTAGTGTCCCCTAACCGAGCTACTTCAACGGAAACTAGCTCATCTGTAGAGACTGATTTGCAACCCTTCCGGGAAGCCATAGCTCTGCATGGTAAAGCCGTTTAAACATATTTCTTTGGAAAATGGTTAAGAGTGTGCCTGTGGATCCATTTTCACATTTAGGTTTAGGTCCAGATATATTGTCTGTTTTTTGTCTATTCTAGTAACTACTTGCTCTAGAAATGTTTAAATAGAATGTAAGCTAAGGACACATGGGCAGTTTTTGAATGTTAGATAGCCCATTCTAAAAAATGTTTTCAGAAAGTTAGTTTGAGCTTACTGATTTTATAGTAACACAGTCTTTTGCAGCACTGATTAGAATTTATTGCTTTCTTCATATTGTACATGTTTCCTTACTCCTCCTCTGAGTCAAAGAGGAAGTTCTTGTGTTTTAAGACTTCTACCACATAATGATTGCCTGGAGGAGCCTGGTCAGTGACGGGCAAGTAAGGCAGGTAATTGCTGGGCTAGCTCTCATAGGAATTCCCTTTGACACCCTAAGTTATTGCATGTGCCTGTAGAGGGTGAGAGTTGATGACCCAGTGGGAATGGACAGATGGAAGAATAATCGACTCTCCTTTGCCCCTTAGGTCCTTGCTTTGATAGTCAGACCTTGTCAAAGAGTAGGTCTGTCACCATCTCCCCGGGCAAGACATGCCATAAAACAGCATTCTTGGCTGAGGGGTATAAGTATTACTGGAGAAGCCTGAAGTATGTAGTCAATGGGCCTGTTGTTGCTTGTTGTTTTCTAATACAGACTTTCAGATCGAACTGGGAGAAATACCTCTATAAGACAACATTTTATAGTGCTATAAAAATAAAACAACAAAATAATAAGACTTGGTTGAAGCCAAGGTGAAAACATGGATCGGGCCAGTGACTTAAGTTTATAGAAGTGATTTAGTGAGTTAGGTCATGAGTCCTGTTAAAAGTTAACACTTGGGTCATAGTGTAAGTCATCTAAAAGCAAAGTAACTGGGTAATAAAAATACTGGAAAAATATACAAAGGGCTTCTATACCCTTGCAACCTTAATGCTTATATAGATTCTTGTTCTGTCTGGCAAACCTTGGTTCTTTACCTTCAAACCGGAACATGGGGTTTGAAAGTGCTTTTTTCCCCCTCCTGATTGTGACTTTGTGATAAGTTAAAAATGCAAACACATTTATTGCAAGAAACTCCATAATGTATGGATGCAATACTTAGGATGGCTTGCTGTTTTCTAATATAGAGGAATAGTTATGCCAACAGAACTTTTGAAACTCAGGCAAAAAACCATTCATCTGTTCCTGTTGAATTAAAGAGTTTCACATCTTTTACCATTAAGTTTGGAAAATTTACTAGAAGTACACATAGTTTGTCAGATTAATTTTAATGCATGGTAGTATTTGATGTAGTTGTCCTAAGTATTTCGCTTTTCTTTTATCAAGTGGATTTATAACTCATTCCATACTTCTCTTGTTAAAGTGTCTTTTTCTGTATTATGCTATACTGTGCTTTTAGAAGACAGTTATAAGAAACAAATGCCACCCTTGTTTTAAATTTTAATGCAGTTGTGTACATGGGTGGGCAAAGTAGATTTACAGTTTGTATGGAAAATAATAATTAATAAGTAATAATACAAGAATAAACTGTTTCATGTACTCAACAGCTGTAAACCTACTTTTTGCCCAGTTGTACAAAGGACAAGCCAGCCCCTCTCCCAAACAATTACTATATCCTCCCCCGTACATTTTCTTAAATTGCATCTGTTCAACTTGTGATTTATTATTTTCCTGAACTTTGGGATTTTCATTGATGATATAATTTTAGGAAGGAACTCTTTATAATTTTATTTAGGTTTAAATTGTGAGGATTTAAATAAGTTTACTTACAAAGCTGTGTAGAAAAATAATCTTTTCCTTCAATAAATTTACCAAGTAGTGGCCAATCCAGAATATATTGCAGACTCTGTGTACTCTTCTTCCTAGGGTTATAAACCAAATTCATGTAGTTAAAAAATTACATGTGTTGTGGTGAAGTAATAGGGCCCCTTGAAAGAGCATACAGAAACATAAATTATACTGAGTTTCGTGCTCTAGTGGTTTTAGAGAACATCAGTTATTGGGCATGTTTGATTTGAGTGTTTAAAGTAATTAGATTGATTTTTAATGGTAGGGCATTGTTAACTAAATTGTAGTGCAGCTTAATGACTAACTTTGTAACAAGGTGTCTTCATGATCTATAAATTGAAGTGAAGATTGTTCAGATCTTTTAAAATGTATTTCAAAACATCTTAATTAGGGCACATACTTTTCAGAATTTGGTTTAGCATGTAATTGGCCTAGCCAAATACATGAAATGTGAGGTCAAAATAGAGTTCTTGGAGTTACCTGCATTGGAGAAAGTTATTTTTATTTATTTTTTATTTTATTTCAGAGGGAAGGGAGGGAGAGAGGGAGAGAAACATCATTGTGTGGCTGCCTCTCACACGCCCCCCCAACTGGGGACCTGGGCCAGCAACACAGGCCTGTACCCTGACTGGGGAATCGAACCGGCGACACTTTGGTTTGTAGGCTGATGCTCAGTCCACTGAGCTACACCAGCCGGGTAAATTGGAGAAAGTTTAAATTCATGAAGTTTAGAAGTGCTGGGAGGGGATATAGGAAAAGAATTGGTATATTGAAGCAGACTACTTGAGTTTTGTAATCAAAGCAAACATTAATGTAAGAGGTTACGTCGATTGATTTTCTTCCCCACACATTTTATGTTCTGCCTGTTTTATAGGAGAGGACAGTTACCTTTCTAGGTTTTCTTTCTCAACTTCTAAATTCTCACCTGCACCAATCGTGCCCAAATATACTTAAAAAACACCCTTTATCTTAGGTATAAAATAAAGAAAAATGGCAAAGATGTAAGATACTTGTAGAGTATTTCATGTAGATGATGAGGATGTGATAATGAATAAGATCCTCTGATCCATACCCTCATCAGCTTTACTCTTAAGTTCACAGTTTCAATCAAAAGGACATCAGTTAGTGGTTATCAGTTTCAATAGAAAAAATGTTAACTAAGGGTTATTGAGGCTTAACGAATATAATCCATCGTTGGTTTGTTCTTTTTTTTGGCACTTACTTTCTGTCCATGGGATCTGGTTATCTGGGTATTAAACTCAGAGAAGTCAAAGAAACATGCATATGCTAGATTGATTTCCGTCCTTGACCTTTTGGTCCTTAAGAACATTTTCGAAAATTTAATGAGCGCTGAATTGATACCTGTCACCTCATTTTTATGTTAAACAGATTTCAGACCAAAATCATCTGACCTTTTTGTGGTTCTCTGCTTTTCTCATAATCCCTTTTTTAGGAACCCTTTCTCTTGTAGAGATTTTATTCTCTTCTTAGTGTCGTCCACTAACTTTAAAACACTTTAAAGGCCATCTCAGTATTAATTTCCAAAATTTGTACTTCCAGTTTCGACCTTTCTGCTGACTGTCAAATATATTTGGCCCCGTTGTCTTTGGCAGACATCTCTACGGGGTGTTCCACTCCAATTCATGAGTCCTTCTAGCCCCAACTACAGCAAACATTTTTTCCCTCATTTAACCATATAGGAGATGTGTACATGGCCAATTCTGTGCAGTCTGTGGGAATGTGTAAGTGAATGCTTTCTTTTCTGTTGAGACCAACACATACTTGGATAATAATTCATCATATGTTGAAGATATTTTGGGTACAGAAAGGAACATTTGATAATGTAGCCTGGCTGTGGGTTCAGAGAAGGATTTCTGGAGGAGGTGAGCCCTGGGCTCTAGGAATAACCTTCCTGCTCTTGTTTCCCAGTCCTGAGTTGTCCCATTTGCTAGTCGGTATTTCCTGGGACCGTTGGAGTAATCTTATTGATCTCTTTACTTCTCTGAAAAATAACCTTTGTTTCCCTATGGCCTATAGGGTGAGGTCAGACCTCAGCATGGCATTGCAAGGCCCTTATGACTTGGTGTCATCCTTGGGTCGGGTATCTTAGCTATACTGTTTAATCTATTGAATATCTACCTCTGTTCTCTTTTGTAAGGCTTTTCAGTCTGTTTATTCTTTCAGATTGATTAAAAGCTCCTTCTATGATGAAGCTTTCCTCCAGTTTTTCCCATTTTCTCAGTCCTTCCCTGAACTGTACATCGTCTTTTCCAGTTTAAATTGTTCCCATGGCTGGGGCTACATTAGAGCAGGGGCCTCATCTTAAACAGATGCTGGCTTTAACAGAACCTGGTGTAGATGTGTTCTGAACTTAACACTGGTTCAGAGGTCTGTTAAGTGACTGGATGCAAAACAGTTCGGGTAGAGAACCTTTAGAAAGAGTTGATACAGATCCCTAGGTGACTACAATAAGGGTACACTGTAATGGGTGTACCTTAGGAGTGCTACAAAGTAAACCTAAATTAGAACAACTGAGACTTGGAGTGGGGTCTGAAGATGATTCACAATAAGAACTATTTTAGTTGTTTACTTGGTGTCGGCACCCTGCTAAGGAGAGTCTGCTTTACTCCTGAAACTTACATTGGGTCATTGCCATCTTATCAGTGAAGAAAGGCTTATTTAGTTAAAATGGAAGAGATCAGTAATTGGTAGAATAAATACTCTAGATTTGCCTGGCTTCTAAATGCATACTCTTAACTGTTGTGCCTCTATGTTTGTGCATTTGGGGTTTCTCTACCACCACCCCTTGATAGGGATGGGGGGTTAGGATGGTATAGGTCTCCAGGCTTATGTTTCTTTCCTGAAGACATCAGAAAATACATGAGTTTTATACCTTTCTGGTGTTCTTCCCATGAGGGACTGTGGCTTAAGTAGGCTTGAAAATGAGTGTCTTGTGACCTTGTATTTCTGCCTTACTTTAGTAGGAAGAGTATTTTAAGCTTTATATATAGGCTACTTTCCCAATATGACCTTGGGCAAGGTGGTTTGCTTCATCAAGGCAATCTCTGTGAAAGGTGATACACTTTGTTTATAAGGTGATATAGTAAATGAGAAACCACACAAAGTACCTACTCTTCTGGTTGGTTCTAAGTCCTGTGAGTACTCTCTTTGCCCTTGGATGCAGAATAGACCTGGAGCTCCAGTGACCTTTGAAGACACCTTTTTCCTCTCCCCTTTTAGTAAGGGGTGGCTTTTTAAAATTGCAGAAATTACTCCAGAGGGAGAGGGATACCTTAAAACTTAGTGTTAACTACTTATATTACTTTCTAAGTTCTTGAGCTTGTTTCCTGTTGATATAAACCGGTGAGGCTGGTGATGTTCTCTTTCTACTGTATGGAGAGATTCTTAGTGGCCCAAATTAGTGCTACCGTGTTTGGAAAAGCCTTACTTTGAAATCTGGTGTCTTCATTCTCAGTTCTGTTTGTCATCATGGAGATTTAGGTGAAAGGGTCCGGAGTAAGAATGGGACATACAATCAATGGAGGGGAAAATGGAGACCTGGATGGAAGAGGAAGAAGTGGGATGCCAAGTCAGACTTAACTCATTTGATAACTTTATTCAAACCTTGCTCTCACTCAAATCATCTCATAGGTGATTTTTGTAGGTTTCTGGTCCTGGATCAGATGGTTCCAGAAAAATCAGACTTGTTTCAGTTCCAAAAGTAATTTTGACAGCATTCTTGACTGCTGTACTAGGAACTAACCCTACTGGGTCTGGATTGACACTGTAAAATTCATTAGGTCAAACACAAAGGCCTCTAGCACATAGGCTCTGGGGTCTGGTGGGAACTATTGCTGTTACATTTGGTTTTAAGAAGTCACCTTGCTTACTTTTAAGTTTCATGTTTAAAACAAGTTTAAAAAGACAACTGGCTACTGCATTTGCCAGTGTACATGCTGAAAGGGACTTCGCAAACATTAATACCTTTAATTTTAATACGACAACAGAGAATTTCAAAAAGGAAATACTTTATTTTTTAAAGAACTTTGTCAGTTTAAAACGGCTACTGAATGAGGTCTAAAATCTCGTGTTTTTTGTTTTTGGTTTGAAAACCCTGTTTTAGAACAAATTATTTTAATGGATGTAACGTAATAAATTCTGACTTCTGCATTAAAATCCTTCTGCTGAAGGCGTAGTCATTTAACAGTAAAGTCTATTATCATTCTGTAGCCTTTCCTGTTCTTCAACATTTACTGAACACAGTAAATACCAAGTACTCTGTTAGAGGCCAGTGGTAGGAGCAGGAGCAGGTGATACAAAGGTGAATCAAATAATGTCAAGGGAGTTTCTAGCCTAATAGAATTACACTAGACAGTTTGAAGTTTATAAACCCAGGCAATCAGATTGAGGAATAGTGCCATCACCTTAGGAATTAATAGGCTCCATTTCTGCCCGCCTCCTTTTTTTTTTTTTTTTTTGCCTAGGAAACTCTGGACTATGTGGACATCTTACTCTTAAATCAGGAGAAACTGGGTATAGGACCTTAGAATAAAAATGCAGTCGTTTGAAATCATCTTTAGACAGAAATTTTACTTAGAAAAAATGTAAAGCAAATTCCTAATTTGTCATACTCAACACATAACAACTGATAACCTCTTTCCCCTAGAGTTTATGGAGAACTGTGATTCTTGGCAGGCTGAGCCACAGTAGGATTTTCTTTCTCCTTTGAGCATAGGTTTTTTGCAGCTCCTTTTATTTTGCCATTTTGTTATTCCTTGGCCTGTGTGCACTAAAGTGATAGAAGAAGTTAATAAATTCTGGTGAGGACAAATCTTCCTGGTAAAATTTCCAAGCTGAAGTCCTAGCACATTTAAGAAGAAATTTAAGTAATTGTTCTTGGTTCTCTGTGTCTGCCTCTTCCCTACCTTCATTCCTTCCATTTATAAAGCTAAATATTTAGATATAAGTTTTGACAGTTTAACATAAAAAATTAGGTTAAATGTTCTTAAACCGATGGTATGTTATAAAAGAAACTGAATTTTCTGTTGCAGAGAACTAATTGAAACTGACCTGTAGGGTATTTCTTTCCATCCACCTTTCAAAATCTCTTTTTCTCCTCTTTCCCACACTCCTAGCACAGTGTGTGGAACAAGTAGATTCCTTGATAGATACTTGAATGTTGTGGTCTGCATCTTCCTGAGTAACAGAACTATCGAGTTATTTCACAGTAAAATGTTTTAAAAACTTACTTGGAAATTAAGATGTAAGAGATTAATGCACCAAAGCAGTCTCATTTCTTAATTGCTTGAAGTTGATTATTTCAAAGGATAGTCTTTAATTAAAAGTCCTCTGAAGGCTGGAATTTCTAAATTATGCCCTTTGTTCAAACCAGCTTCTCAGAACAAGAACAATTAAGGCAGTTTAAAAATAGCATTAGAATTTTTGATGAAAAAATTTTGAGGTTATATGTTAGCTGCTGAGCTTTCTGGGGGGTGAAGGACTTAACTAAAGCTTTCAACATCAATGATACAAAATTGTTTTGAACTTACAATAAAATTTTGTTGGACTTTTTTTCATTGAGGTGATGAAGTAGTCCATGTAGCATAGCCATGCTTCAAAGCCAGTTTACTCACCTGGTACTTACATAAAAATCCATTGGTAGTTATGATGGAGTTGAACATTTGAGTTTATTTATTTATTTTTACTAGTTTTCTGATTTATAAATAATTTCTTGGAAAATTTGAAAATTTCCTAAAAGTAAAAATTCAGTATCTTGTTCAACTATACAAAGATAACTGCAGTTAAATGTTTGGTGAATTTTCTTACAGACTTTTTTTTTTCAATGTATAAATATTAAAGTTATTTTATAGTGGAGATCATACTGCATATATGATACTGTATCTTGCTTTTTTCATTTTAACATGAGCATTTTCCCCATGGCATTAAAACTGTCTTTGAAAAATTGAAAGCGTTTTGGGCTGTGAGCATAACTGAAAATGTTTTCTTGGTTTGACACATGTATCTTTGTAATTGGTTTGATTTAGTGTGCTTTACTTCAATAAAAGTTCAGTATTACAATTTACAGATTGGGGTGGGGAGTGGTATCTACTTCAAAATGCAAAATCTTCCTAGTAGAATTTCTTTTTCAATGATTGGGGACCCCCCCCCCCCCCCCCCCCCCCCCCGCATTTAAAACACCACATTTACACACAAGTGCTTCTTAAAACCTTCAACACAACTTTGTGAAAAGGGAGGGCTATCTATTTGAATAGTGCAATTCATTTCAAATGCAAGAATATCAGTTTCTTAGGGTTCAGGCAGGATGTTAATCACTTGGTTCAAGTTGTGTGGATTTCAAATCCCCGCTTTCTACTGGAGATAAGAAAACTGGTGGAGCAGATCTACAGGGGGTCCCGAACCTGTGCTGATTGGATCAACAGTCATAACAATCTGCCTTCTCCAGAGATAGTCCTCTGTTCTCACAGGGCTGGGGGTGGGGGGGTGGAGGGTGGGGTGGGCTGCAGAGGTGCAAAGCAAGTAGAGTGTAGACCTGGCTTCCAGGCCAGGGGCAGCTCTGTGGAGGAAGGAGGTGGAAGTGGATCGGTTCTACATTTGTTCTTTCTCTGCCTATATGTGACCTGACTGTGTGTTGGTAAACTGGAATCACATATAATTAATTCTTAAAACAGGATTTTCTTACTATACTAAGCATGAACTTGGTATGAAAATAATAGTTTTGTGCTACTTTTTAACAATTTACCGTGTAACCGAGATTCTTATAACCTGGACTTGTAACTTTGTTTTAGCTCCAGTGAGAGCCTTTTTTTTCTTTTGGTCCAAAGTATGATTAAATTCTCCTAATCTTTTTTTTCTCACTCCTTCACTAATCATTTAAAATGGATGCAGCAACTTTAAAACTGATAAAATTTATCTTGTATTAAGCAATTGAGACTTTTCTGTCTAATCATACTACTTGTTCTACTGCTTTTGTCAATGGATATTCCCATAGCCTTTTTTGAAAAAGTGTGTTTTTGGTAGAAATTAAGTTGTATGCCCATGGGCTGTGCAACTTCAGTTTTAGTTCTGAAGCATGTTTAGATTCTCTGTACTTGTATAGGCCTGATTGTTCATGTGGCTTAGTAAGGTTTCCTAAAGCATCTTCTAGTAGTTGTCATTGGTTTATTAAATAAAATTTGGGCTGTTTCAAATACACATATTTTTTGGTTGTTAATCTTAATTTGTTTTTTATAATTGAAAAGTCTTTTGGGGGAAGATTAGATAATTAAACTTTGAAAAGAAACCTCACTGCTGAGAGTAGGTAGGTAATGTTGCACATTGTGATTTTACTTTAGCTGTCAAACTAAACCCTATGTCATATATCCAACAAAAAAGGTTGTGATTTTACAGAATTTACTGGGGAATTTTCAAATTCAAATTGATGTTTACTCTCATCTTTTTCATGGAGAATGGCAGTTGGTGTGCCTGTTCACTTCTGATGAAGTGACTTACGCCTTGGGTGCTTGTCCTTAGGTGTTAAAACTTAACTGCGGTGGAACCTCCTACCTATGAAGGGCATTGGGGTGGGGTTTCATGGGATGTATTTTCTTTTTCTTTTTTTTTTTTGTGGTTTCAAATGATGGAGGGCATCCTGAATTTATGTAGCTCAGTTTATTGCTGAAGGTCCAAATTATGAAACCTGCATTATGAAACAAGTATGAAAAGGTTATTGTTTAAAGTATGTGGACACCTTTTAGTATGTTGCGAGCTTTGAGATTAGAAAGGAAGGCACAACTCCCTCAGGGAGTTTATAGACTTGGTGAAGAACTTAAAAAAAAAAAAGCCAGTGATTTGGGAATAAACTGCATTGTTAACTTGATGGCAAAGCTTTAAGTGAAGGGGGAGCTACCTGAGTTTATTTTCTGGTGTTAGGTGAATAAACATTAACAGCTTTGGGTTTCATTGGGTTTCAAAATACTAGATAGGACTTTTAAGCATTATTATTATTATTATTATTATTATTATTATTATTATTATTATTTCAGAATTCAGTGAATGCTATGTGCCAGACACCATGCTAAATTCATTAGGTAGAGATGAAAAGACTTTAGGAAGAGTAATGATTGTACTGTGCTGTTACAGAAAAATGACCTGAAGGTGCTGCTTTTTCCCTTTTATTTTTAATAAACCTGTTTGGGCCAGGGAAGAAGGAGCGCAGTTCTTTATGAAAATGTTAAGGTTGGATGTCCAGTAGACAGTTAGAAGCTGTTTTCCCTTTTTAAAATTTATTTTTAATAAATCTGTGTGGGATAGGGAAGGAGCCTAGTTTTTTTTGAAAATGTTAAATTTGAAACGTCCAGGCAGTTAGAAAAATGGATAGGAACCTTGAGCTCAAAAGAAATACCTGCTTCTGTGGTACTGATTTGGAAAAGGATGGGTAAGCTAAGGGGTCAAGGCTGTCAGCCTGGGTGATACCAACCTTTTGGGCAGAAGAGACACACGCAAAGGCCACAAAGGAAGGAGCGGAGAGTTTGAAGCAGGAGGGAAGAGGAGCCAGCAAGAGACTAAACAGGAGAGGTAGGAGAACCAGGAAAGGACCCAGGGGAGGAGGTGCTGGAGGAATCAACAGGGAGCGAATGTTGGAAGAGAGTGCAGGCCCAGCCATTTTAAGGAACTGGAAATTGTCTGGTACAGGGAGTCAGGATCCAGTCTTATGGGAGGAGCGAAGAAGGCAGGAAGGGAGAGTAACTGTTCAAAGAAATGGGGCCAAAGGCAGTCCAGGCCCTAGACCCTAAAGCCACTTCCATGCTAAATAATTTAGACTTGAAGAGGGGTTAGAGTTGACTTGAGTTTGAGTCCCAGCTCTTACTAGCTGTGTGACCTTGGGTGGCTTACTTAATCTTGAATTTTTCATCTACAAAATGGAGGTAGTGCAGATGTCAGGGTTATTTTGAGGATGACCTTGAAAAGTACTTAATGTGCTGGACACAGGAAGTACTCCAATATTAGTGTCTATATTTTATTAATAGGTGCTAGCCTTGGAAAGGTGCTTAGAGCTTAAAAGGGACATGGTCAGCTTTTCCCCGGCCATCACTGGGAAGGGTGGATGCATTCTCTGCAGGGAGAACAATGAGGACAGGTTGGTTAGAGCAGTTGGGAAGAGGTGTGGGCTGCAGAAGATGATCAGTATATGGGTTGAGGATGTTGGTTTGAGAATGTTCAGAGTATTTGTAGAGCAAGAACAATGGCAAAGGGAATTTAATAGATTTGATATGGTAGGAAGCAGAATTCTTTTTCAACTTAATGCTCACATTTGAATCATATTTACAGAACATACAATTAGAAAGAATGGGCCCCTATGAAACCAATCTGTAAGCTTATTTTAAATGCTATTCTTTGGAAACACTGATTATACTAGGTCATGTTATATAAATTGAATCAATAACAAAATCCCTGTGTGAGGCTAGAATAGCATAAGGGGAAATTCATGAGAAGGAAAATCCACTGTCAGTGATGTTAGGTTTTTAAATTCAGTGCTATGGTTTGTTTCCTTGCCTCACTCATTCCTTTTACAGGTTTATCCTGAATATTTAGAAGTGGGGACACATTTGCCTCCTTAACTGTTCAAGAGTGTAAGGAATTGAATGTTCGGCCATGAATGCTGGGTCTATTCTGGATTTAATAATTTACTGAGCAAGCAAAGCAGCAGGATTTTTTTATGTCGCTCTTGCCCTCCTCCCTTCTCTAAAGGGTTATAGATGATAATGAGTTAGGCTGCTCTTGGGGTGGGGGATGTGTCTGTCAAATAGAGTCCAGATCTTGGGTGATCAGGCAGCCTAATTTGTGTAGGGCAGATTCATTTTGAACTTGATGTCCCAGCATAATTTATACTAGTGTCCCTTTTGGGGGGTTTGATAGTGTACTGTTTTGGATGGCAAATTATAAAACCACCTTATCTAGAGGGGATGTTGGAACAAGCCCACTCAGGCCTGGAAATGATTGCCTGTTCCCCTATGTTCATGTGAGCACACACCCACACTCATCCACACCCACAGACAGATCAAAGGGGTCTGTTGGAATAGTGACTTTTAATAACCAAAATTGTTCAAAACAAGCACCTTCTGTTTTCAGCTATAAATTGCATATAGTACCTAGCTAAGGAGTAGACGGGAGTATTTCACGATCTGTTTGTACACCTAGCACGGTGCTTGCCCAATATTGTAAAACTTGGTAGCAGTACCAATAAAGCATCTCATGTCAAAGCCAGACGATTCCTCTTTCCAGAATAAAGCTTAATTGCTCTCTGGGGGCCCCTTATGAAGAAAATAGACATCCTTTGACACTATGACAACATTGAAAGTAAAGTGGATTGCTTTCAAAAGGGTTGAATAATCGAGCAACTCTAAAACCTTTTTTCTTCTTCCTAGGTCTTAGTGGTGCAATGGCTAGTATAAGCGTGCGTTCGAGTACCCCAGGCTCTCCTACACATGTAAGCAGTGGATCGAATGCTAGTCGAAGGAGAAATGGACTCCATGATGTCGATTTGAACACTTTCATATCAGAAGAAATGGCACTCCACTTGGACAATGGTGGAACTAGAAAGCGTACCTCAGCCCAGTGTGGCGATGTCATTACAGACTCACCAACCCATAAACGCAACAGAATGATCTAAACTGAAAACATTTTCACACCCACCATGCTGCTTGAAAGCCACTTGATCCTCAACATATGCTATTATTGCAAAGGAAACATGAGGCCATCTTCCCTTGTTCACTGTTTAAGACAAGTGAATTCTATAGTGGTTGCCATAAATGGAAGTTCTAGGTATTTACAGTAGATGCCTCTTTTAACTATGGCTTTCTTAAAACTATAATCCTAGCAGAGGACATCAGATATTGTGTAGTCGTTAGCAAGATCATCATAGGCAAACATGTATCCGTTCCAAGGCTAAAAGTGACCTTAACTGTATTTATTCTCAAAGGGAAAGGAAATATCAGATGTTTATTTGGTTATAGAATGCTTTTTTAAAAAAATTTCCTGCTGTGTTGAGTATTTTGCTTCAACAGTATTGCCAGGTTCCGAAAATTGTCTAAAACACGATTTGGCTTCCTTGTCAAATCTGCAGGCTTCCATTTTTTGCACAGCAGCACTGTATCATGCACCTGGTTTCTATATAGTAACAGTGTGCAACTTCTAATTATCGAACTGTGCCCTGTTTCTAGTTTTCAAAGCAGTTGCTAATTCTGGTGATTGTGATGTACAGAGGTGCTATGATGGTCATGCAATTAATACTTAATATTGAATCAATACAGAGAACTTTATTGGATTCACTTTGTGTGTGTTAGTGCTCTAAAAGTAGCAATATTATTAAATTGCCCCCAGATTAACCCTGTAGGCTTTAAACTCCAGTTTTAAGACAAGTACTGCTTCCCATGCAGGGTACTATCCTTATGGTAAATGTAAACGTAGACTACTCAAGGTGGCCTAAAGTAGAGAGGTCATGAACTTTGAGAGTGGGCTTCCTCTGTGGTTTGGTATTCATGAGAGGGAGATGGATGGTGGGAGGGTAGGTATTCCAGTCTTTCTGTTCTGTTTTACATTTCTCATGAGTGCCCTACTTTGTGCAGTTTCCATTGGAATGGGTGGCAGGTAAGAAAAGGTCTTTTATCTGCTTATAATGTGATTACAACTTAAATAGCAAAACCCAACTCTCCAATCCCTCTCTTAAAAAGCGCAGTTTGGATTCTCATTCTGGAAAAGGTGGAATCGCATGGAGGTTCTCTAGATGTTAGGTAGACCTAAATAAAAATTTCCACTATATTCCTCTTTTGGGTAAATATAAGACCTCTTGTAGCTACTATGTTTTAGAGCATGTTTCATCTTCATTTTTAATATCTTGAACTGAATGATAGTCTTTTTTAGATGAAGAACTGATGTCAGCCTGCCAGGTACTGTAATTTATTCTATCATATTATTATATAATATATATCAAGTAGGACAGTGAAAAATGTTTCCTTGCAAATTTGTAGTCCAGTATCATTACTTCCTATTTTTATCCTTAAAAGACCATTGCAAATCCAATGTAAGGGTTTTTCCGGTAATTTACTCACAGCACTTTGTTAAAGTTTGCAATTTCTTCAGCCATTTAATAATACCTTCATGTGAAGAAACTTTGCTAAGTTAGCCATAATATTCATTGACTGGGTGGGATGTGAATAGAATGTTAGAAGTGTGTGAACTAAAGTTCTGCAATCATTATATATAAAACCTTTATTTAAAGTCAATTTCATACTAAAACTAGGAATGAAAGGTGAGGTATTTCTAAATTTTGGCAAAAGTGGATCATTTTTATTTGAATATTATAGCAGGAAGAATTACAGCAATCTATTATTTTACCCGAAATGGACAAGCCTCCTCTGTATTACGAATACTTTCAAGCTGCACTTTGGACTATACTGAGAAATGCAGTTGGAGTTATCTGTGTTTTTCTGTCGTCGTAAATTTAGATTCTGGAATTGGGGTTTGGTGGTGTGATATGTTGCTCACAAGTGGCCAGAACTCCTACTCCTAAAGGATTTTTTGAGATTGAGGAACACATATTTAATCTCCCCTTTATACCTTGGTTCTAGTTCCTCTTTCCAAGCCGAGTGGCGATTTTGGGGGGGATTTTTTTTAGTTGGTGCTCTGATGCTCAATCTCAGTACCCTTTACTCTCAATTGTCAAATTTTGGAAAAAACATGTGCCATTTTCTTCGGTAAGAGAAAACAGGTCTTACTGTCTGCCAGAACACAATTTATATGCCTTATTGGCTCCATTAAACTTTTTGAAAACTTTGGCATTTCGTTACTTTTTTCCATTGCATTTAATCACCTGTAACTCCCTTCTTCCTTTTCTATCCCATTGTTCTCCCTTGTGCCACCTGAGCACAGATTAACCCTGAGACCTAAGATTAGAAAGGGAAATGATTTCTCTTAGGAAAAGTTAGTTCTGACTGCTAGATTTTTTAACCTTTTCTTTGTACCATTTTAGATGCAAAACAAATCATGGAAGATTGTGTATTTGTGTGGTACTTTTTTAAAATAATGATTTTTTTTTTCAGTCTCGAAAACAATGTAGGCTGAATTTTAAAACTTAATACTTTGCTTTTGGGGAACAGAACCTCTTTTCATCTTAAGGTAGATCCTCTGATTCTTTTAGACATCATAGCTCATTAGTTCTGTTCCTGTCATCCTAACTTGGCATGAGTGGATTGAAGTCATCCTTATACTGCAGTTGTTCTGAGCATGGCTGAAGCATTAAAAACTTAATTATAATGTCTGGTATTTTACAGAGCAAAATTAATGGAAAATATTTGACTGACTCTAAAGTCCTACAGTCAAATTCTTCAATGTGGTTTTTCCCAACTGGAGTAGTGGTACACACCTTAAATCATTCAATGAATAAATAATTATAAAAACCAAAAAACTATGGGGCTTGTCTGCAGTTTTGTTTTGGTCATCATACCTGAATAACTCTTTGTTGTAATCAGATGAAGTCCAGGCTTTTAAAAAAGAACTAGCATTCTACGTTTTTCCCCCTAAGCTCTATTGGGACTCATTAAATTTGAGTCATCGTGACTTTGGACCTTACTGCTTCCCTACAGTGGTGAAAGCCCGCTGGCTTCCTGCATGGTAGGGGATGGCCACGGTCTGACCATGAGGTGAACCATCCTCAGTGCAGTGAAGATGCAAGATGCCAAAAGATGATCGGAAATAGGGGCCATTAGTTGGGGGCAGGGACGGCGCAGTTAATTTTAGGAAATTAAGAACAAATCATTAAATTTTTGGCATGATTACTGCCTAGATTTTTTGAGAGGTGTAGTGACTATGTTAGTAAGTTAATCTCATTGCATTTTATTTCATACAACTGTCACTTTGTCTGTTAGGTTGATTACTTAGATGTCTAGTGATGAGGTTGGAAACCTTCAGAAAGATTCTATCCTCTTGGAATGGAGTGACTTGGACTGTTCCTCCAAACAAGGTCAGAAAAAACCTTGTTTATTAACGTTAAAAGCAATTAAGATTTGTTAAAGAAGAGTGTTCTGATCAGATGTTTATAGTTCCTGCCCCCCATCCCCTTTGAAAGCTGCTACAACTTTGCTTAGTTCAGATGACCTTACCACGTAAGGCTAGCTTCCAGACTCCACACTGGGATGTTTCTGGGGTGTGTGATGTTTTAGTGGGGAGAGTATTTTGCCCTTTCTGTGTTGGATGGATGAATTTGATGTAGTGAGACCCAGGGTTTTCCTGTGATGAGACATGCATGTTCTCTGTCAAGTTCAGCAGATAGCAGCCTGAGACATGAGAGGGTTTTGCAGGTTCAACACAAATTTGTAGTCCTCAGCAGAACTGGGAAGTTTCATCAATGCTGTTGTAAATTTCCAGTGGCCCCTCATTTTATTTATATGGAATTAATTCTTTAAAGAACATCTAAAACTACAAAAACTAAGCTGCATAACAGCTTACAGTATATACAGATCTCTTTGTATCAGAATATATATGATCATGTTTTTTATGACCAAATAATATACCATTGTATGGGCGGGCCTTTATGGGAGTCACAGGTTTTTGTAATGATTAGTGCAGTGGTGAATACTCTAGTTTCTTTAGGCTTCTGTAGGGTGAATTTCTGCAGGTAAAATTGCTGGTTCAAAGGAATTCATATTTAGAACTGTATGTCAAGTCTACAGTTTTTTTAAAAAAGTAATTTTATTGATTTCAGAGGCAGAGAAACATTAATGTGAGGGAGAAATGTCAATTGGCTGCCTCCCATATGGGTGAGGATCAAACCTGCAACCCAGGCATGTGCCCTGACCGGGAATCGAACCGCCAGCCTTCTGGTGTATGGGATGATACTCCTATCAGCTGAGCTACACTGGCAAGGGCCCAAGGAATTCATAATAAATAATAAAGTACCTTCTGCAAGGAATGGTTAACACTAAGAACATGGTTACAAGAGTGCCTTTTGCCCTGTGTCTTAGCCAGTGTTGGCTTCTATGCTACTTGCAGGCAGAAGGGCGCTTAACATTTTCATTTGCTTTTTGCTGTCATAAGGAGAAAGAATCTTTGCTTGAAAAATGATGTGGATTTGAATGCTGACTCCACTACTTACTATGTGTTGGAACCTGGGCCTCTCTGGGCTCAGTTTTGTCATCTGGGAAATAGTTATAATAGAAAAAAATGACACAAAGCTTTGTGACTTGAATTCCATGGATAATTTATATCTACATTTGTAATCTTCAATCAGTGGAGCCCCTGAAGACTCTGGAATGGTTGGTAGTTTTAAAAAATGTTCCATTGAAAAAATTTACACACATGCATTTCTGTAAAGTGTCAGATAATTAGTGTGAAGGCCACTTACCTTGTCTTCTGCCTTAACCCTCTCCGAAGGTAAAAATAGTTTTGGAGAGTAACCCTCCAAATAGTTTTCTGTTTATCAGTCATGTATGTAGTTATTAAAATATGCTAGTTGATTGGTAATTTAGGAGTTAGTGCTAGATAATACACTTCAGTGGTATAAGTCATTCTGAGAGATGGGAACTTTGAAACTTCAGCCTTGAAAATAGACTGATTTCACCTTGTTCTGGTGCTGTTTGAAACCAGAGGGCGAGTTAGGTACCAAACATACTGACATTTCTGTGCTGTGAAGACTTATCTGTATGGGAGTGAGATCCTGATTTTTGGACAGGTTGAATTTAATGCCTGCCAAGGAGATGCCACAGCCCACCAAGTGTAGGCACTTAACTTCATTAGTACTTAATCCTCATGTCAGGGAGCCATGATTTTGGAACCCAAATCGAGGTGTTTTTGCCATGTGCTGCAAGGGCTTTGATGCAGCCCTCTGTCACAGCACAACTGCACTCCTTAGGGCTGTGGCATTCCTTCCTTTAAGGTCTGGCAGGTGTGTTCTCTGAGTTGCCGGATGTGTTAAGGTCTCCAGTCATTTATGGAGCTGCCTTTTGGAGGGCTTCAGGGGTTGTCCTACTGTTTATCCAGCTTCAAAAGCAAACATGGCTCAGCAGGCTGAGAAAAGTGTTTTGTAGTCTAACTGAGAAAGAAGGATTGGGGGTACTTGGGTCAGCCTGCCACTCCTGGATTCCCTGGGCTGCTTTCAGCACCCGGGGGCCAAGTAGATTCATAATCAAGATGGCTTTCTCAATAAATTCACTAGGGTATGTGCCACTGCAACTGTGAGTTGGGAGGAAATACTTTCGGACCATAGATACTTCTCAGGAGTGGTGTTGCCAGAACTGAATTCCCGGGGCAGGGGGCAGGGAACACCTCCCAGATTGTTCTTGAGTGCCCTGGGAGGTGGTGGATGGCTTTTCCCCGTCTCTTCTCCCAAGGTGACTCTCATAACCACAATAGCAGTGTTGATTTCAAGGTGCATCTAGAAATTGGTAACTGCCAAGTAGTTTTGATTGCTGTTTGAATCTGCTTAGGTTAATATAAACATATAGACCTATTTGCTAACACAGTTACATGCTGTATGTCAAGGCTTGCCCATCTCGGGGTTTCTCAGATGTTTTGGACCGTGATCCACAGAGATACCTCCCATCAAGATCTCATGTCGAAAGAGACACATCCATCATATGAGTAAGGCAAGCTGTAGAGAGCCATTTTTACTGTGCCTGGTGCACTACCCTGGATAGCTTCATGCTGTTTAATTGAACAGTGTGCTGTGTGTTAACGAATGCATTGATTCCACAACCAGTTTGAAAACCTGGCTCTCTGGATGGCAGCACCTAGCACAGAGCAGGTACTCAGAGATTTCTTGAATGAGTGAGTAGAGAAAAGGCGACCTGAAATTTTTTTCATTTTTCATGTAAAGTCCCTATTTTCCCCAGTGGGCCCTCACAGTCTATCAAAGAAGCAGGGAATGGTGGTTAAGAGCATGACTTCTGGGGGTTGGTGAGGTGTAGGGGAGGTTGGCTGAGATGAAGATGCCTAGGATGACAGCTGTCACATGGTAAGTGCTAATGTCGGTCATTAAATGTCACCTCATTGGCTGGATAAAATTCCCTTCTCAGAATGTGACTGAGCTCTCCTGGTCCTACACTAGGCAGTTTCCCCCATTCCTTTCCCCCTACAGTTATGTGTTCTCAACTTGCATGCACAGAATCAGAATGTACCCAAACTCAGGGACTTACTGGGGTGGGACCAGGCACCAGCATTTTTCCAGCTCTTCCAGTAGAGACCCACCATCCACGGACCTCCGGTGCATTCTGCAGAGCTGAGGGGAATGTTGGTTTGGCGCTTTCTGATTTTTCCTGGGCAGATGGCCAGCGGCTCTGGGCTTCCTTGGCTGGCCCTGAGGCTGAGGGCAGCTGGTGCCGCAAGGGGCCTGCACCCCCCCCTTGGGCTGCCTGCCCATCTGCCTTTTGTTTCCCCAGGCTTTGAGGAAATGGATGTGACCAGGACATGGGGCAGTGTGTTTTCAGGCTCGTGATCAGGGCATGGGGTAGTGGGCAACATGTCTTTAGGCCTGGCAGGAGGAAACACACCCAGAAGGCCCCAGAGCATGGTGAACCCTGGCTCACCAGAAGAGTCAGCATTTGGTGGGGCTGTCACCGTGGTAAAGGTTTAAAATACAGAATCCTGGACTTCCCATTTGCTCATACCAAATCCAAAGGTCTGGGGGTGGGGATAGGGATATCTTTTTTTTTTTTTTAAGGCCAATTGAATAAAACAAAAATGGATCCAAAGTCCTACTATCTGTTTACCTCTGTTCATTTTAAAAATTCTATGGATAATAAGTACATGTACTTTGGGGAAAATTGTTCAGAAGGGTTCAAGGTGGAAAGTGCTCCTGAGTGGTCTCTGCTGGTGGATGTCATCGTGTGTGAAGGTGAGCCTAGGGAAAAAATGGGACACCTGTAATAGCATAATCAAGAAAATCACACACACACACACACACAGCCTGGAGATGTGTGGCTGGCCCTAAGAGGGGAGCGGGACCAAAGTTGTGTTTGAGGACACATCAGAAAGTGGGAAGATGCTTGGTTCTGGAGCACACGGGTCCCTGCATTAACTCCACTTGGAAAACTTACAAAGGAGGAGCAATTCCAAAGGATCAGGGTGGGATGCACCCACCTACATCCCCACAGACTCCACATCTCCCTACCTTGTCAAGAATTGCTGGGCGCACTTGGAAACCTATGTGGACCTACATATGTTTTCCTGAAAATATACAAAAGGAGTCGTGTACACTGAATTGCGCTTTTGTTTTGAGTTAAAAGTAATTGGAGCTCTTTTCCTGACCAACGTATACAGATCTGTATCTTCTTTGATGTAATTAATATTGTCATGAACAAGGTCTAAAGATTCTGAGAGCCCATCCTGCTGTCAGGTAGGTACTGTTGTCTTCATTTCCCAGAGGACCGGATGTATGTTTCAAGTGCCCGGCTTTGTGGCTGCTGCCCTGTGCAGGGCTGGGCGTGTCATGGGCTCTTGTGGCTCCCTCACTACTGCTGTCCCTGGAGGTCATAGAGCCTCATCATTAGGGTGTCTCTAACCCATCCTGGCAAGTTCTTCAGCCACTGCCTTGGTATCCTCATGTGTAAAAAGGTTGGCTTGTGAGGATGGAAGGGGGTAATGCCTAGGGGCACCTGGCTCAAGGTGAGCACTACGTTCTTAATTTTTAATCCTCACTTGAGGACTTTTCATTGCTTTTTAGAGAGGAAGAGAGAAGCATCGATTGGTTGCTTCCTATATGCATCTGGACCGGGGATGAAATCCGCAACCTTACGGGTTACAGGACAACGTTCCAACCAACCGAGTCACACTGGCCAGGGCAAAGCACCAAATTCTTAATCCTAGCTACAGGAAAGTGGCTACGAGATAGTATTCTCTCCATGTTTCCAAATGGGAGTTGAAGTAGTTGCACAATTGTCCAAAGGTTGGTAAGTGGTGACTCAGGTTGGAGGCTGTCCCCAGGTCAAAGGAGGATGCTCTGGGGGAGGAGTGTGCTGGGGGGTGGGGAATGTCACCAGGAATTACCTTGGTGATACTTCCTGCACCAGAAAGGTCTATTCCAGGCAGCTCACAGCCACATGCAACACGGGGACAATGGGTGGGATCCTGTAAGGTGCCTGGGACCCGACATCTGGGCAATGAGAGCAGCCCAGTGAAATCCTGTTTTAAATCTACTCCTGCCCTGGCTGGTGTGGTGTGGCTTAGTGGATTGAGTGCAGGCCTGCTAACCAAAAGGTTGCTAGTTCAATTGCAGGCCAGGTCTCCAATAGGGGATGTGTGCAAGGCAACTGGCGGATGTTTCTCTCACTGAAGTTTTCCTCCCTTACCTTCTCTATAAACAGACCAATTCCTGACTCTGCTCTGAGTCCACTATGCGGTGGTAATGACATCCCTGGGCATGGGTAGCTGCTTGAGTTACTGGCCAGACAAGTGTTTATATTCTTGCAGAAGCTCACAGTCTAGCAGTGGGCAGAGGCCCCTTGAACGCAGAAAGGAGGTCTGCTATTCCCAGCACCTGAGTGTGGAGCTGGTGCTGTCTGAGGCTGGGGAGCACTAGGGCCTGGACCATATCTGCTGTCACCCCAGCTGGCATTCTCTGGATGCCAGAAATGAGGATTTCCTTTCCTGGGTGTGACCCTGCAGGGTCTGGGGACCATCCCACTGAAACCTCCAGAGTCTTCTCTGTTAACGTTTACTCCAGCTGCAAGTTTTAGAAATACTGTGGAATTCTTTTGGTTTATGAATCCCTGGGATGCTCTTCTGCCCTTTTTTTGAAAAGGCCACACACCTTTAAATTTTTTTTAACCCTCATCTGAGGAAGATGTCTGCATTGATTTTGGAGAGAGGGAGGGAGAGAGAAACTTTGATTGGTTGCCTTTCATATGTTTCCCGACTGGGGATTGAACCTGCAACCTAGGTACGTGCCCTGACTCAGGATTGAACCCACAGTCTATTGGTGTTAGGGGTGATGTACCAACCAACTGAGCCACCTGGCCATGGCCGCCACTTTTTGGTTTGTTTTCCATGTTGTCTCCTTGGACCATCCGTTCCTGCATTTTTGCTTTCTGCTCTTTGTTTTCGATTGTGTTGTGTGGCGATTTTATTTTACTTGTGTACTTTTGTTTTGGTCAGCCTTTTTAGAGTCTGTGTGTGTTCGCTCTTTAACCTGTCTTTGTGTCTGTCACCAAGTAGACATCCAGTAAATAGTTTTTGAAGGGGTGAGGGGGCCTTATTTTAACATATGAAAAAAAGGCATTGAAAGGTTAAGGAGGGGGCCAAACCAGGATCTGAACCCAGATCTGTGGCTTCAAATTCAAGAGGATTGGGGAGTGTGGGTGGTAGGACCTAGGGCAAATTACCTTAATTTGAGCCTCAGTGTGCTCATCTGAAAAGTAAGGATGACAAAAGTAACTACCTCCGGGTTGTGAGACATAAGTCACTTAGCTGCCTTGAGTGTGTGTTCAACAACTGTTTCTTTGGGGGCCTGGCCTGGGCAGTGACAAAGATGCCCATGTGACTTGCTTGACCTGATCAACTCAGATGAACTTGGATTGAATTTGAGACTTTCTGTAGTTGCACACCAGTCAGTGATGCAAGTAGGTGCCGAAACCTTTTCCCCCACCTACAAGTCACTCGAGCACCCCACAAAGGCCTGACACCCACAGGGGGCCCTGTGGTTGGCCGCGAGAGCCTGCCTAAGGCTGGGAGCCACGCATTCTCCTGTGGTGACTCACTTCCTCTTTGGGCCTGGCAATTGGAAGACGGAAATGTGTCAGAGTCAGTGCCATGGAAATGGCTGGACCTGCCCAGCAAAACCTTAAAGGGACAGTTTTCCCAGGGCAGGGCTTGTGTGTATGTTTTGGGGGTGTGGGGGAGTGGTTCATGGTAAGGATTGGGGTGTGATGAATGGGTCTAGAAATCAGGAGTCAAGGTTTGAACCCAGCGAGCCTGCAGCCAGATTCTGCAGTCTTTTTCCTCTAAGGAACACCTTTCCCCCCATGCCCAGTCCAGTTGCTGGGCCATTTTGGAAGGACCCACACTGCTTAGCCTTATTCTCTGATCTTGTTGAATTCATTGCCTGACCTGATTCTTAGCTGCTCCTTCTATCAAATTGGATAATACCACCTCAGGTTGATTAAGAAAACTCCCTGTGAGGGATGGGGGATGGGTGGCAGACTGAGGTGCTGGTGGGGTCAGATACATGACTGAAACTGGCAGCCCCGAGATGACAGTGAATTACAGAATGCACATCCAGTTAAGGACACGTACTTTCATGTATTCAAAGAGACCCTGTTGGCCCAACAAGCACATTCTCTGTTTGGGGCTGGCTTTGGCATCTCTTGAGTCAGAATGGCTAGAAGAATGGGTGGCTGCCTTTCCAGGCTCCTTCAGAAGCAGTGATGCAGCTTTCTGGGCCTCACCTTACCCACCTCTAAAATGGGTCCTCACCAATCCTGAATTTGAGGTCTCCTGGGTTGGATACCCAGGAATCGGTGAACTACAACTTGCAGATACTCTCAGAGTTTAGACCCTGCTACCCCACACCCAACTTCATCCCCAGACTGTATCAGAGGGAGGTCTGGTGGTGCCTTGGGCCTGCCAATCAGCGCTTTGCCTCAGAAGTCCCTTTTCAGGTCCCTGTTGTGGCTGTAGTCCTTCCCTTAGCCTTTGGCAAGAGATGAAACCACGGCTGTGGGCAAAGCAGGCTCTGGTTTCTCTAGGAGACAAACAGGAAGTACTCCGATTGTGCAGGAATTTATGTAATGTCTATTTCCCAACTGGCTCTTGAGTGCTTTGCATGCAAATCCCATGGCATGGTTACAGCAAACCCTGAGGCATATGTACGTATGTGCGTATTTTGCCAATGGAGAAGCTGTTGCTCAGAGAGGTTGGCTGACTTCTCAGGAGATACCCGGCTGGGTCTCAGACTTGGGATTTTTGTCTGTCTAAAACCTGGATTCTCTTCTGTGTAGAGAACTTTGATTTCCTGATCAAGGCACCATGCTTGTTTCCCTGGAACGTTTGATCCACTGGGAAGTGTGATATTTGGCATCATTTATGTATTTAACTTGGCTTTTTATTCATTTCAGTTCAATGGTGATGTTTTATGGTCTTAGCATAAATAGAATGACTTTTTCCACTCATGCATTTTCTTTAGTATAAAAATAGAATTTTTTTAAAGTGGTGGGTTTAGAATATTCAAGCACACTATTGGAAAAAAAACCCCAGCAGGACTAAAAATAATGCCGATGTGCAGTCTCTGCACATGGGCTGCTGGATTTGCATCCCATCCAAACCTGATTAGCCTTTCTGTGCCTCGGTTTCCTCATCTGTAAGATGTGGATAATGGTAGTTTATATTTCAAGTTGTTATAAGGCTGAAATGAATTTGATTACTTAATATTTATAAAGTTAGACTAACGTTTTCCATATAATAGGCATTATGGAAGTGTTTATTTAATGATAAGGTAGATAAATGCCATATGGAAGCATCCTCACCTATAACAGAGCTAATAGACCCCTCTGTACCCCAAGCCCCAATTCTGGTTCTTTCTCAGAGGCAATCTCTGATATAATTTTGATAATTTTCATCCTAGACCAGTAGTCAGCAAACTATAGCCTGAGGGCCAAATTCAGCCCACTGCTGGTCTTGTAAATAAAGTTTTATTTACACTCATTTGTTTACATATTGACAGCAGCAGAGACCATATAGTTCACAAAACCCGAAATACTTACTCTCTGGTCTTTAACAGACAGCATTTGCTGACCATTTACTTTCTTTTTTAAAAAGTCCTCACCCAAGGATATGTTTATTGATTTTAGAGAGAGAGGAAGGGGTAGAGGGGGTGAGAAATGTCCAT
>PVJD01013720.1:0-32576 GCA_004026545.1 Mormoops blainvillei | reverse complement strand
GGTATCACAAATGGATGCGGCATTTACTAGATCTCTGTACAACATTTGCCGACTTCACTATAAATCTAAAACTTTTCTAAAATAAAAAGTTTGTTTTAAAAAAATACCCTCCACCAGTATTATGTTAAATGAAATAAGCCAGTCAGAGAAAAACGAAATACTGAATGATTTCACTTATATGTGGAATCTAATGAACAAAATAAACTAGTAAACAAAATAGAAACAGACTAGACAGAGAACAGACTGACTGCTGTCAGGGGAGACAGCGGTTGGGGGTGCTGGGTGAAAAAGGTGAAGGGATTAAGTAAAAAACAAAAACAAAAGCAAAAGACACCTTATAAGGAACAGTCTGGTGATTACTGGAGGGAAAGGGGGTGGGAAGAGGCAGAAGACAGTAAAAGGGAGGAGTGGGGATAAGGTGACAAAAGGAGATTTAAACTTTGGATGGTGAACACAATACAATATCCAGATGATATATTATAGAATTGTACACTTGAAACCTATATAATTTTCTTAACCAATGCCACCCCATAAATTCAATAAATTTTTTTAAAATACAAAAGAAATTTAAAGCCCCAACGTGACTGTATTAGGAGATGAGCCTTGAAAAGTAATTAGGTTATGAGGGTTGAGTCCTCATGAATGGGGTTGGTGCCCTTATGAAGAAGAGACAGGAGAGTTCCCACTGTCCTCTCTGCTCTACACCATGTGAGGTTTCAAGAAGAAGGCAATCTTTAAACCTGGAAGCAGATCTTCACCAGACACTATCTGCTGGCACCCTGATCTTGGACTTCCCAGCCTCCCTCCCCTCAAAAAAAAAAAAAAAACCTCTGCCTATCCCAACAAAATCTTACTATATTTAAATTAAACACCTCATTTCTAAATAGCTCCGAGGTCAAAGAAGAAAAATAAAATCCTTGTACTATTTAGAAATGATGGCCACTAGAAATACCAAACACAGAATGCTGCAGACTAAAACAAAACAGTTATCAGAGAAAAATGAGTAGTCTATATGTTCCTATTTTTAATTAAAATAAACTAAGCTTTCAAATCAAGAATTTAGAATATAAAAAAAGCAAAATAAAGAGGTAGTTATACAGAATTTTAGAAAAAATTAAAGTTGGAAATATAAAAAATAAACTGAAGAATAACATCAAATGATTATTTGATTAAGCAACTAATTAATAAACTATAATAGCCATTGACTCCACAGGGAGAGCCATTTGGTAACAGAGTAGGTTAATAAACTGAAGGAAAGATTTTTCAGAATATAAATAAAGTCCCTGATGCTCCAGAAGTCTTGCCATCTAGACAACTTTTGGAGAGTTTAGGCTGAATCAATCCTAAGCATTAAAATTTAAAATCAGTGGAAAAAGAAGTCAATATTTAATCTTGTGGAGCAAGGGGAAGTGTAAAGGAAAAATTTCATAATATTATGTTATTCACCTTTAAGTAGTGTTTACACAGCAATAAAAGTGCAAGCACTGAGTACTGATCTATTCAAAATTATAATATTGGGAGAAGGAAAAAATATGAACGATGTAAGTATGAAATAGGAGTGAAGATGTGGAAGAAAGCTAAATTCTCATTAATGTAAGAAGTTAATTCAAACGTGTTATTTAAGTACATAAATGTAAGTACCAAAATAAATAGACAAAAGAGTTGGAAGTGGTTGCTCTCAGAGAGGAAAAATAATGTGGAAAAGCAGTGGCAGATTTCCTTATATGTGTAACACTCCTTACACAGTTCTTTATGATCATGTACAGTTTAATTAAAATGCTTAAGGTAAATGTAAAGTTTATCTAGTGTCATTAGTAATGAGAGAAGTGACAATTAAAACGAGATATTATTTAGCCAATCAGATTTCAAAATTAAATACTTGAAATTATCTAGTGGTGAAAATGCATGAAAACATCTATTCTCATAAACTACTGTTGAAGGTATAAATACAGACACTTTGGAAAACACTGTGGTAATATTTTTTTTAAAACTGAAAACATACTGACTCTAACATTTAATATAGTAAGTATACTTTTATGTATTTACCCCAAAAAAATCTTCAGGAAAATATGTGAGACATGTTTATTGCAATATTTTCTGTAAAAGAGAAAAAAGAAACATATTTTAAATACCTGTCAGTAGGGAACTAGATAAGTAGAACATAGCATGTCTAAGTTATGAAATAACCTGTCAAGTGAACAAATTAGATCAATATGGAGAGAAGACTTTCCAACTTTTTAAATGTGATATAAAGAAACACATTTTATATCATAACCTATGACACATGTGCACTCCCGAAAAAAAATGCTTCTCTCTATTCTCCATTCTACATTATTCTAATTAACTTTTATTATCTTTAATAAAAATAATGTTGGTATGACTCACCAAACTTATTTCTTAATAAAACTGGGAGAAAGTGTAAAGATCATCTAGGCCAACATATGCTCTAAGGTAGCCACTGGCTACATATGGCCACTGAGCACCTGAAATGTGGCAAATCTGACTAAGATGTGCTCTTACTGTAACATATTCACCAAATTTCAAAGGTTTCATTTTTAAAAAGAGAGAATGTAAAAATATATCAATAATTTTATATTACTTGCTAAAATATTTTAAATCCATTGAGTTAAATAAAATGTATTAGGTTTTATTTTATCTATTTCTTTTTTTTTAATATTTTATTTATTTTTAGAGAGAGGAAGGGAGGAAGGAAGACAGGGAGAGAAACATCAATGTGTGGTTGCCTGTCACGCGCCCCCTACTGGGACCTCACCCGCAACCCAGGCAGGTGCCCTAGACTGGGAATCGAACCAGCTACCTTTTGGTTCACAGTCCAGCACTCAATCCACTGAGCCACACCAACCAGGGCTGTCTATTTCTTTACACTGTTTTAATGTGGCCACCTGAAGACATTAAATTACATGTGGCTTGCGTTATTGTTCTATTAGACAATGCTGGTCTGGATGATGTGGATATTATTCCCCAGTTCCCTTAGTATTACATGATTATAAATTTACTAAGACTTTAGTAGTCCCAAAAGTATAAAATATTTAGACTTACAGTCTAGAAACATGAAACTAGAAAATGCTCTCCAAGTTTCATACCAATAGTTTGGTTTCCCATAAAATTGCCCACAGGGAAAGAATCTTCTGGTTAGTATGACATGAATTTTTGTTTCCCTGGCCAGCTCTGGTTTGATTGTAAGTCAGTGAAATGACTTCTTTTTGGATGGTACTTTGTGACACTTGTTAGCATAAGTCAGCATCTCTGAATTAACTCTGCCAACATGAGATAGACTTTATGAGCTTGTAGGGCTAAAGTGGAGACCATCGGTCACAATAAAACCATCAAGAACTGTGATCTCAAACTTTTATATATATAAGAATTACCTGAAATCTATCTGAACCAGATTGCTAGGCCCTGTCCCCAGGGCTTCTGATTCAGTAGGTCTGAATTTAGAAGATAAAAAAAAGCAAAATAAGGGGTAGTTATACAGAATTCTCTGAGGTGGGTCCAGAGAATTTGCATTTCTATCATCAGGTGATGCTGGTTCAGGTGGCTCAAGGACTATGGACCAAGGTAAATGCCACCTTTTAGGAGGGATGTAACTGTCCAGTCAGCCTTCCCCAGATGTTGATACTTCTGTCATATAGTAATTCTTATTTCAATTTTGTATCATTAATTGTCACATGATCTTTGGTAAATCTCTTAATATCACCAGGACTCAGTTTCCTCACTTATAAAATGTGGGATTTCACCTGCATGCACAGTGTACTTTTTGCCTATCCCAAAAATTCATTCTCCCCTTCCACGTTAGTAAAAGAAACCCACCTTTCGCTATGTACGATGCCAGCACGACTAACAGGCTGTCTTTCCCAGTTTCTCTTGTCTGACCCCAGACCTACTGAATCAGAGGCAGGGAGCTTCAGCTGATGAGGGGCTTGCTTTCTACTTTTCTTCCACGTACTAGAAGGCATGTACTAGAATGGTACAGAAGGGTGGAGACCTGCACCTGAAAATGTTGTAGAGACAACATCCCATCCCTGGAATGCACATCTCCAGGTTTACCTTACATAAGAGAGAAACACATCTCTGACTGGTTTGAGACAGGATTGTTTTGTTTTCTCCTACAGGCAGTTCAATCTGGATGATCCATTCAGGGGAATATTCTATTAACAAGTTAGCCAACACTTTAAAGCACAGAGTCTCCCATACAGAGTGGCCATTAAGCCTGGGAACACTGAAACTAATTTTTTTCTACAGATTGAAGGTGTCCTTGATGATACTATATGTTCACTTGTGTTTCCAGAGTTTCTACATGTCCTGTATTTTGTGTGTCTTTTCTAAGACATCCTGACTTCATTATGCCATTATATTTACTCTGCTTTTAAAAATAGTTCCATTACCCTCATGCCTTTTCCAAATTACCAGTAACTTTCATCTGACATCCATCCATAAAATACTTTGGAGGACCAACTATATTCAAAAGCCCAGGAAAATGTCAAGTTGGGAGTTCTGAAAAAGGAGGAATTAAGAAGAATCTATCGTTAACAGGAAGAAGAAATGCCATGGTTATTAGAAATAAAATAAGTTATGTCAGTAAACTTGGGAGCAGCTATACAAACAGATACAACATTTTAGAAAGAGGTTGAAAAGGACCGGAAAGAAGATACTTTGTGTGCTTCAACAACATGGGGAAAGTGAGCCATGAGCAGTGGCGTTTAACCCAGCTGAGCTAGGGTCCCAGGAAGGGTTGAAATTATGCAGATTCATGTCAGCTGATCTGCCTATGGGGGTTGACCTTAAATAATGATGTTATAATGATAAAAACATCCATGGCCACTAAGAAGTAATTACAAAGAGAACCACACTGTCTGTGTGGGAAAAGGTTAATATAAAGCTGCACCATAAATGATGACACAAATATTTTGAACTATATATAAAAGGCGTAATTTGACCTGGGCTCAACAAAGCTTTTTGAGTCCCATGTTCATCTGTTGTTTCTTCCATGGATTTTGCTTTAAATTGGTATATGTAATAAATCATAAGGTTATAAACCCAGGTGGCCCCACATACTGCTCTGGGCCAACCCATGGGGAACAATGAGAATAGAACAGGAAGTCTACAGAAATGTGTGTGAGGTTTCTAAAACCTTGAAATCCAAAAATAGTAGAAAAGTCATTTGCTTTCAAGATTACTTTACCCATCCTCTTCCATTTAAACATGAGAAAACTAAGACATAGGCAGCGGTTGTTTGTCTAAGGTCGCACAGCTAACCAGAGCTCAGACTACTGTAGAGCTGAGGCTTCCCATCTTTATGAAGCTGCTTCGCTTCTGCTCTTCCAGTGACTCCCACTGCACCAAAGTTCATTTATCTGCATTTGACAAAGAGAAAATTCTCTTGAATTCATCCATGATTTTATCTGACCTTAAGAGCATTAATTTCTTCAATGTATTCAGTTATACATTAGATGCTTGGAAGATATTTTGAGGATTAAAATAGCTTTTCTGCATAATCCACAGAAGGATCACTTAATAGTGTTTTTCCCTTGGAGATGCAAACTGAACACTTGCTCTGTCAGAGTTGTGGTTGAATCCCTTCCAATCTGGAATGTTCCCTATCTAATTAAGTATTTAATATCCATTATTTGCTGCTTTTAGTGAAAAAGACTGGGATTCAAGCTGCTCTGCTAGCTCTCATCTGCTCTCTGTGACAGAGACATATGCTGATGAAGGTCTAATACAGCTTTGCTAAAGGCTAAACTCAACACATCTGGTAAAAAGGCTCAGAAGGTCCCCAAACTCAAAATTTGCTAATTCCAACAGCCTGCCCTGACTGAAATCAAGGCAAGGACTGGTAAAACACGCAATCATCAGTCTCTAGGGGGGGAAATGCGGAATTGTGACCAGTAATTATGAGAGAAAATAACTGCAAATCTACTAACATTAAAAATCTAAACAAATTTTAATATGATTTAGATTTTTAAAAAAAGATGAATACTTTTAGGTTTCTTAAGGAGCTTCTCCAATTTGGCTTTATTAACATACAAAAGGACTGCAGAAGTTGTTTGTGGTGTGGAAAAAAAATAAGTTATTCTCTTTAAGTGACCTTTAAAATAATCTTTTAAACTCCAGCTAGGGGCATTGGAGCCTCATCCCATGCACCAAATGATTGCAGGTTCAATTTCTGGGCACATGCTTAGGTTGTAGGTTCAATCCCTTGTCAGGACTCATACTCTAGGAGGCAGTCGATTGATGTTTCTCTTTCTCTTTCTCTATTTCTCTTTCTCTTTCTCTCCCTCTCCAGAATCAGTAAACATATCCTTGGGTAAGGATTTTTTTAAAAATCTGTTAAATATAATTAAATGAGGCTTTAAAATAGTAGGTTAGCAGGCAGCTGGAAGATATTAGTATTTTCCTCAAGTGTAAATAGCCAGACAGGTCTGATTAAGAAGGCTAAGAGATTGCAGAATTTACAGTTGAAAGAGAAATATAAATGACATTCATAGCTGTTGGCTGTGGAATAACTTGAAATGATATAACATCAGAATAAACAACAAAATATCTGAGTAAACATTTCTTCTGTTGGAAAAGTGGCATTATTTGTGAGGTATATATGCATCCACCTAATACTACACACTCAATCACCAAAGAACATTCCTGATATAAAATGGTTCTTTGTTTGTCAAGCATTAAAATATTTTCATTTTTGCAGAAATTATTTCTCGAGTTTATTGGTACTTAAATCAGCATTTCCTGAAATGTGTTCCAAAGTTTAACATTTTTTGCATGATGTTGTGAGGTGTCTCACAAAAAATTAAAGTACAATGTTTCTCTGGTCTAATAACCTCGGGCAACAGTGTATTGAGTAAAATGATGTTTCTTAACTGCAGGATGCTGTAACACCCTGCAGTTACCCTGTGCTCTGTGTTTCCAAGAGAGGAACATAACAAACAGAATCTTCCAAAATCACTTGATGACATGGTCTGCTTTCTGTGCACTGCAGCTCAGGCCTCACGGGCTGCTCTCACGTTGGCCAGAGGTGAATCTGGTTTTGGTCATTGGTTTCTAAGATGCCTGTCATAGTGAGTATATTTAAAATCTAAACAACAACAACAAAGAACCTCATAGCTTTCTCTCTATATCCATCACTGGACATATGAAAACACCAACAAAAAAAGTCACTTTGTCTTTTTCTCAAGGAGTGTGAACATGAGGGAGGACGGGAAGATGATTGAAGAAAGAGTGAATCGAATACATAGAAGTTGGCAGGAACAGGTGTAGAACTGTGACTCTATGAAATAGTTTATGCTTGTATTATTTATTAACCATCGTATTATTTTCCGCACGAACAACTGTAAACCTGCTTTTTAAACTTATTTTTAACTTACAATAGCTGTAATATTGGCAGAGTAATAACTCATTTGTCATATGATAAAGCAGACCAGGAAACTAGGATCTGTGCATTGGCTGAATGGACTGGGCACTACAATCTCAGAGGAGTCTCATTGCAAATCATGCATTAGAAAGGTCAAAAATTATATATACATGTATATATATGTAATTTTATCTGTATTTTTTGTTTGTTTTTCTGATGTTTCTACATTTGCTAGAGTCCTCAACATATAGCCATTAGAATGTTACAGATGGAAAGTGTATGGCTCAAATAAAATTAAGCATCTTGAGAAGGAATTTTCCAAACATTTGCCTCCCCTTCACCACATCAACAGTTCAGGTCATGGAATTCTCCCATGTGTAAGGGGACATCTCTGTCCACTACTGTAGCCTCTAATGTCCATGGCAGATAGAAGTCAATGTCTCTTGCCCTCCTGGGGCCATAGGCAGGCTACACGGAGTTGCAGTGTGCCCCCTACCACCACCACCTCCAGGGCACATGCAGGCAAGACCATTAGGCCACTGGGCTCAAAGAGAGCCATGGAGAGGAGCTTAGAAATCTGACTCTGGTCCCTGGCTGCTATAGCTCAGTGGATTGAGCATTGACCTGCAAACCAAAGGGTCGGTGGTTAGATTCCCCAGTCAGGGCACATGCCTGGGTTGCAGGCCAGGTCCCCAGTAGGGGGAGCACGAGAGGCAACCACACATTGATGTTTCCCTCTGTTTCTCACTCCTTCCCCCTCTGTCTAAAAATAAATAAATTTTTTTAATTAAAAAAAAAAATCTGACTCAAATGAAAACCAAGCTGAATCTGGGAGATATCAAATAGTGTTCACCAAAGTTCCAGCAGAAGGTCAAGGAGTAACTGTCTCACCAAAATTATATATGTCCTCACAGTGCTAGATGCCACCTCAGGACGTAAAGCAGGCAGAGGGAAATGCTAGCTGGGCACCAGGGCAATTTTATCTAAGAAAGATTGTGCGCTATCCATTATATGATTAAACTAAAATGTAAACTAGATAGGACTAAAATTTATTTTCCTCAGATAATTACCAAGTGGTGATTTCATAATGAAAGTGAAAGACAAGATTTATTATAGACTAAATAAAGACATTCCATTTTTCCTTTACATATGAGTTGTAGGAGAAGTTGAATCTGCAACCCCATGTTTATCCTTCAGAGAATCAGTGTACAGCATATGTCATTATTAAGAAGGTGACACTTATGACATTATGTGGGGTGGGGAAATAACTAACCCTGTCATCTCACATTAGAGATCAGCATCCATTTTTACCTGCAAGAATAAATTCATCATCTACAGAAAAGGTCTGTGTGGTTCAGTCAGAGCTCATCACTCGTAGTATCACCGCCTGCTAAGGAAACTTGTTGCGATGAAGGGTTAGATCTCAGAACCACCAAAGAAGGGAAACTCAGTTCTGTTCCCTATTACATGAAATGACCACAAAATAGCCCCAAATCAGTTCAGTCATGTCATGAATCTGACAAAATCCAGATGTGTCTGAAATCTCCCTCAACTCATTGACATTTAAATAAATATGACAAATAGAGAAAGGAATGCAATTTCGTCCAGGTGCCTAAGCATCTAAGTTCTGTTAGAAATCTCCTATATGATGTTTGGCAATTTGTAATATCTTGTGATTTTTCTCCTCATGTAAAAATGAAGCTAATTTTTTTTGATCTGTCAAGTGTTGTAAGAATACTAAAATAAAGGAGAAGAAATACAAAAGAGATTCCCGATGCCTGTTTTCGAAAAAGAAAATGTAACTTTCCCTCCAACAGGCCTCAGCAACCTGGCTCAGTTCCTATTGGAACAGTGAATCAACAGTCTGGAACACTCAGTAAAGAAAATAAGTGATCTATTCTGTTTGGATACTAGCCCTGAATGGAAGGGCTGAGGGTCAATCCATCATGGGAAGAGCTGTTTTCTTGGAAAAGACATGTGGAAATTCTAAAATGATGTTAGTTCCTGTAATAGCCACAAACAATTTTGATAATCCAGTGTACATCAGAAAGCACTTCCTTCTGCTAGAAAAACTACCAGAGAATGAATTGAGGTCTTCATCTCACATGCTCCAAAATTGGAGGTGCCAGATTCTATAATGAAAACATGACATGGAGTGGAATTACACTGAAGTAAACATTACGCTTATACCATGTGCAGAGGTTATGACAGAAACTGCGAACTGGATCTGATTATCTGAGGCAGATGGCTGCCCAACGAATGCCTCCATTTCCTCACCACACTTTCAGTCAGCTGCAGCCCCATGAGGAATTGTGACCAATGGGATATGGGTGGAAATTATTTGTGCAACTTCCAAGATACATTTTTAAAGTGAAAAACAAGCTCTCACTCTCCCTTTCTTTCTTCCTGCTGGCAGGATTTCAGGTAATATAGTAAATTAATTGCTACAAATAAATAAAGGCAAAACCTATGGATAGTGTCATAATAAGACAAAAGAAACTTAGGTCCCTGACACCATGAAATGATGAAAGTAGACCTTAAACTGTTTATAACATATTGTTGTATGGGGAAAAAAAACCTTCTATTTTGCTTATGTCAATATTATTTTGGGTATTTGCTATGTGTTCAAAGTGACTTCCAAATGATAGAGGGGTGCTACTTACCTGGAATGCCCAAGTTAATTCCTTCAATGAGTATTTTCTGATTGGGTATTAGGTTTGAGGCCCTAGAGATAATAAGTTTACAGCTTTACAGGACAACAAGAAACACTTGCCATCCTGGAGCACTCTCCTCATATTTGTGCTCATGGTATGCAAAGAAAAAATAGAAAGTCATCAATTCTACATGTAGGGCTAAGCAATAAATTATGGATAAAGGGTATTGATTGGTCTGGTAAGTCTCTAAGTCAGTCACTTCTAACAACACCTTATCTGAAGAGGCTTTTTAAAAAGATAATAACAAAATAAAAAACAAAAATATTACCTCTGAAGTACACATACACATAATATATGCATGCATATGTTATATGTAACATGTATAATATATACATATCTTATATACATGTATGTATGTGAGCATGTGTGTGCGTGTGTGTGTATTCACATACATATGTAAGTCGGCCCTCCACAGATTCAATCTACCATGGATGGAAAATATTCTAAGAAAAAATTACATTGTTACAGGTATGTATTATATAGTTAGACCTATGATGATTGTGTCTATACTGAATATGTACAGACTTTATTTTTGTCTTTCTGTAAATAATACAGTATAACAAGTATTTACATGTCATTTACATTTTATTAGGTTGTATAAGCAACCTAGAGATGATTTAAAGCATAGTAGGGACAGGGGTAAATGATATAAGGGGAATGTGAGCATCCTTAGATGTTGGTATGGGGTGGGGCAGTTCCTGGAAACAATCGAGTTGGGATCCAGGGGAATGGCTGTATATAAACACAATCTATATGCACACACATATACACATCATATATGTGTGTATACATACATACCTCACACAGGTACGAGTAATAGACACATCTAAACATAGGCAATATTTACAAATACACTGCAGGGTTAAGATCTCATGCCCTCCTTTCAACTCCAAACTACGTCTTTCTCAGTACTTCCAAATAGCTCACATCATAGTTACTTGTGTACATCTTATTTTTGTTCAAAGACTGTAAATTCTTTTTATTTTTTAATGTATATTTTTCCATTACCATTTAGTCCCCTTATACCCTCCCTCCCCAACCCTGGCAATCACCACACTGTTGCCCATGTCCATGAATCCCTTTTCCTTTTTGCTCAATCCCTCCGCCCCCTAACCTTCACCCCCTTAGCTGTCATCCTGCCCTCTGTCTATGAGTCTGTCTCTATTTTGTTAGCTAGTTGAGTAATTTGTTCACTAGATTCCACATATGAGTTAAATCATCTAGTACTTGTATTTCTCTGACTGGCTTATTTCACTTAGCATAATGTTACCCAGGCCCATTTCATACTGTTGCAAAGGGTAAAATTTTCTCCTTTTTTATAACCAAGTAGCATTCCATTGCGTAAATGTCCCATAGTTGTTTTATCCACTCACCTACTGATGGACACTTGAGCTGCTTCCATATGTTAGTGATTGTAAATAATGTTGCATGACCATAGGGGTGCTTATGTTCTTTCAAGTTAGTGTTTTGGGTTCCTTTGGATATATTCCCAGAAGTGGGATCACTAGGTCAAAAGGCAGATCCATTTTTAATGTTTTAAAGTATCTCCATACAGCTTTCCACAGAGGCTGCACCAGTCTGCATTCCCATCAACAGTGCAGAAGGGTTCCCCTTTCTTCACATCCTCACCGGCACTTGTTGTTTATTGATTTATTGATAACAGCCACTCTGACAGGTATGAGATGATATCTCATTGTGGTTTTAATTTCCATTTCTCTGATGATTAGTGATGTTGAGCATTTTTTCATATGTCCATTGGCCATCTGTATGTCCTATTTGGAGAAGTGTCTATTCAGGTCCTTTGTCCATTTTTAATTGGGTTGTTTGTTTTTTTGGTGTTGAGTTTTGTAAGTTCTTTATAAATTTTGGGTATTAGCCCCTTACCAGATGTATCAGCAAATATGTTCTCCCATTCTGTGGTCTCTTTTTAAATTCTTGATAAAAAGCATTCTGTCTTATTCATTTTTGTGTCTCAATAGTAACATACACAGTGTTTGGGAGATAAAAATAGCTTAATATACAATTGTGAATAAGTGATTGATTGATTGACTGAATAAATGAATGAGTAAAGAACTGTTAGAGGGTCATGCCAAGAAAGGATAGAAGGCAACTGAATATAGATTTTCTTACTGTGGGGGTTTGTGAAATAAACTGGTATACAACTAGAAATTAGAAACCACTAGACACACCATATAACAGCCACTAAACAAAATACTCATAATCCACATTAAGTCTTTCCAAGGCAATAATAGGTCAAGGCCTTCAAACAAAAATCTGTATTTATTTATAGAAAGTACCTCCATTATGGAGAAAGAGTTTTGATCTGTTCAAGTTAACTAAATGTGTCAAAGACCAAAGTCATGATTTTTTTCAAGCTCAGTTGCAAGCAAGCACCTAACAGGACTCCAGAGGAAATCACAGGCAATTCATGACCAAACCAAGCTACCCCTAGAGCTTATCACTTACTCTTCAACATCTGCTGCAAATATAAATACTATATTTTGCTGTGTATAATGCAAACCCATGTTTTTGGCCCAAACTTTCAGGAAAAAATATTTTGATTTAAGTTTTAATTCAATTTTTTTATTTATATTTAGATACTTGTTTTTTGTATTATAAAGGAATTTTACCATTTACTTTTTAACATTTATCTTTTAACATTATGGTACAGGAAATTTTATGTAATGAATAATTACAAAACACAAGAACAGATAAGAGGTATTTCAGGTACTACCCATGTATAACGTGCATTCTTATTTTTCCCTCAAAAATTTGGGCAAAAAAGTGTGCGTTATACACAGCAAAGTACGGTACTTGAGAGCCATTTGGGCCAGAGCATCCAAGGGCCTTGCAGACGCCAGCAGCCCTGTAAACAACGGCCTCAGCCATTCTCACGAGCAACGGCCGTGGAGGCATTTACCTTCAACATCAATGATCAAGGGATACGGACTCTTTCTCTGAGATATTCTTTTTTTAATTTTGTTATTATTCAAGTACAGTTTTGTCCATTTCTCCCCCACCGCTCCCCCCTCACCCCACCTTCGACCCCCACCCCCCCATGAATGTGTCCATAAGTCCCCCATATGTGTTCCTTGACCACTCTTCCCCTATTTCCTGCTGTCTCCCCCCATCCCCTGTTCACTGTCAGTTTGCTCATTTCAATGTCTCCAGTTACATTTAACTTGCTTGTTTGTTCATTCTTTAAAATTCATGCCAAATGTTTCTAAAAATAGAAAGCAGTATGCCTATCACTCTTCTCAACAAGCAACATTCATATGACTTACACTGTACTTTGAAGTTTTAGTTTAATTGATATATAGTATAGTGGGAACCTAGTTTGATAAAATAAGGGACTTGAATTTGATGACCTCTGTAAATTCCTTTCCAACTCTAAAATGATTTTTCCACAATCATTCATAAATCCCAATAAAAATGTCATCCCAAGCAAAGTTAATACAGCCTTACTTAAATTTTTGCCCTCTTCTTTTTTGTCTGACTTTTTATGAAGTAAGTTATTTGGAGGTCTTAGAAAGAAAAGTTCAAAATCAACAGTTACATAGACTTGAAATAATAGTACTAACTTGTAAGTGAAAAGGGGTGATTTCATACAGCGGTAACTGAGAACACGGAGGCAATTTTATATATCCAAAAGCCTTAATATTTTCAAATCTCATACAATTATAATCCAAATAATTGCTAAATTCAATTTTTAGTCTAACTAGTTTTAAAATCTGTGGACATTTTCGTAGACAATTGCACAAGATCCAAAATAACAAGTATGCTGAACTCTCTAACTCTGCCCATTACCTCTGACCATACACCATCTAGAGAAAATGATTTTAAAAGTAGTCCAGGATATACGAGGGTCTGAACACATCTACCATTTTTCATGTTTTCTAAGCAACTGAAATTCTCCAACTATTCTGCCTGGAGTCATTGAGGGTAGAGAACTTAATATCCTGAAAGAGATAGGTTACAGAGGCCAAGGCACAGTGTTCTAGAGGAGGATTTTTAAGCTTCCAGACTGAATGTGGCATATTTGTGGTTTTGGGGGTGCCTGCTAAATCCACAACCATTATTTTTCTAGAAGCAAAGCATCAAGGTCCTCTCTTACCCTCCAAATGCATACCTATTCCCACGCAGTGCATTATTAAATGGAAATGAGCCTAATTATTCACCTGCTAGTGGGTGGTAGTCAGGAAAAGAGAAAATGAAAAGAATAACATTTCCCTTTCAACAGTTTGGTGCAGGATCTTTATTCTATAGCCCTATGAATAGCAATTTGGCCTTGTATGTCTGTGTGATGGGATAATAATTTTGGGGAATAACCAAGGTTCCTTCTTATCCACAATTCCTTGCTCCCATACCTACTCTCCCTATTTCCTACCCACAACCTACCTGGCTGCACCTCGCAGCCAGAGGAATCCATTCTCCAAAGAGAGGACTGTTTCAGCAGAAAAGCAAAGCAAGAAAAGCCAGACGGTCTCTGCTATGATAAGATGGCATTTAGGCCTTTAAGAAATTAGGCATGTTCAGGAAAAAAAGTTACATTTTCTTATATATGCAACCTTGGGGCAATGTGTAATTTGTACCTATTATACCAATAACAATGGAATTGAGGTTTTTTTCCTCTAATAACAATAATGTACATTATTTTACATGTTGGAACTACATGTGTCTTGGTAGGACCCAAGGCGTACAATGGCGGACGTACTCTTTAGTTCCCTAAGATACCCTGACTAGCTTCCCTGAATCCTGGCCCACTTCCAAGTTGTTCTGTGCATAGAAGCCACAGTGTGAGGCAACAGCCTGGAGAATCAAGTGTACTGAGCTGCTGTCATTCACCCTCCCGTGCTAAGACATCAGTACCCTTTGGTTAAGGTTAAAAGGGAAATTGCATTATCTTTAGAAATATGGAATTTCTAGAATGTCAGAGAAAATGATGTTCACCTAAAATGAAAAGGACTTGGAATTCCATTTAGACCGTTAAACCTAATAAAATAATTTCATGCAAACTATTTCTCTGGATTTTGTTTTCTTGTTCAAATATTTATCTGGCTAAGTCAGGATTCTTATGAGAGTGAAATGAAGCAATATGATAACTCTCTTAACAATTTTTAGCACATGGAGTTATCTGAATCAGAAACTCAAAAATGTTTTTTTATTTAAAAATGACAATGTACAGTCTCATATTTAATGCCTTGAACATTTTTTTTAATATAGCTATGCCTCTCTTTCAGTTTTGAATGTCAAATATCAGGGAATTAAGATGAAGGCATTAAACCTGCTGAAGAAGTCAACAAAAAAAGTTGACTTTAGAGGAGATGGCTCTTGTGGAAGTGGCCATGGCATCTTGGTGTTTGGTTAGTCCTCAAATCCTGATCGGAAATGGCTGCTATCAAAACTTTTTACAAAATGCTGCCTTCTGAGTCACGCATGTGAGCAGTAGCCCACAGTCTGAGGTCAAAAAAAGATTCAGGTAAAAAGGGTTAACATTTTAAAAGTAGAATCATCTCTCACTCTTGGCAATGTTCTGTTTCTTGAACTGGAAGGTAGATGTGTGACTGTGCCCTCTTTGTGATAGCATATCAAGATTTTAATTTACGATATATACACTTCTCTGTACGTGTGTTTAATTCAGTTAAACTTTAAAAAAAAAAGCGCCTTTGCAAAGTAGAAAAATCAAGAGTCCGTCCTGGAAATGAGGTACTAATTCTTTGGTAAGGGTGTAGCTAAATAAAATTGTAAAGACCATCCTGATATTTAAATATTTACAGTGTAAAAAGTATTTCCATATTCATAGTACTAGCTCTGTGAGGGGTTTAGTACTATACTTCCATTTTAAAGGAGAAACTAAATTTCAAAGCAGAGGAAAGGGTTTTTCAGGGTGGTTAATTTAATAAGCTTCAGAACTCGGTCTCATTCCCAGCATTTTTCTAGCTCTGAATATAATAGTTTTCATTCCGCAATTTCACAGTGAACTCTGCTACAGAACCCTTATTAAAACTCACCCTGATATTAAGCCAAAAGACAAAAGCTATACGATTATCCCAACAGAGGCCAAAAAAGCTATTTCAATAAATTCCAGCATCTATTTTATAGTACTTAAAATATTTATTGTTCAACCTCTTTAACATGATGAATAATATGAATCTCAAAGTAGCATTTGGCATTTTAATAGAAACACGATCATTAAAAGGTGAAAACAACCTGAGGATGTCTTATCACTGCTCTTCCTCATTGTCCTTACAATATAATTGACTAAGTCCCCTGTGCTGCTCTTCACGTCCCCATGGCTGTGTGTGGTGCCAGGTGGGTGCTGGCAATATCCATGGGAACACTTTGTAAAGTATATGGTCATCTAACCACTATGCTGTACACCGGAAACATACAAAATAATATTGAGTGTAAGCGGTAATTTAAAAATAAAATTAAAATAATTAAAATAAAAATTAAAAAAAAACATTGTGCTGTAAGTGTAAATTAATCCAATGGGGGGTGAAAGTATTGAAAGGGGACACAGTTATATTTCATTTTGACATGATGAACTACCTGGATAACCCTGGAGAGTCTAGAACACTTTTAGAACCAACAACTAATAAAATAGTTGAATAAAGTGAACAAAACAGTAAGTACTGTACAAGTTCTATGCAAGTTTTAAAAGTTCACTGCATAATAAATAAGATGACTTGAATAAATGCAAAAATATACCAAGCTCCTGGCAAATAACTTGCTGAAGAGTGTTCACTGAAGCACTATTATCGTTATAAAAAATAAAAAACATTTGACAATAGGGAATAGGTAAAGCAAAGTATGGCACAGCCATACAGTAGCTTTAACAGCCATAAAACTGTATATGAAAAAATTTCATGGTTTGGAAAGTGTTCAAGGAGGATAGTAAATGTTTTAAAAGTAAGTCACAAAATGGTTTTTTGTTTAAAAAAAGTGAGAGAGAGCATGTTTTGTATATACATGCATATAAACCTGTACTCAGAGTAAAACTCGGAGGCTGTACCTCAAAATGTGTTGTGGGATTATGGACCATTTTAATTTTCTACTATTGGTTTCTCTGCATTTTGTGTGTGTGTGTACCTGTTATTGCCCTCATTTTATGCAATGAGTATTACACTTGCAATAAGAATTAGAGCACATAATTATCTTAGAAAAAGTATAAATTCTATTGAGGTTGGGATAGATTTCATGTAGTTGCCTCCCTCTAAAAAACAAAAACTCAAATGGGAAACAAAACCTCAATAACATAATTTGGACTCCATTGGAATTCTCTTATACTTACATGATCATGGGCAGTTATAGTCAAAAATAACTTTTTTGGTAAAGTTTTAACCAAAAATTTCAAAGCACACTTAGAAACTATATATTCTTACCACAAATGTGTGTAGTGTTTTATTGTCCCAAAGGTAATTTTCATATTTGCTGAATTACTTCATTGTCATTCCAACCCTTTGAGATAAGAAATTATCCCCATTCATGGATAAAGGTTGTGAGGCACAGATAGTTCTGAATAATTAAACACATAGGTAGTTAATGATATTATTACTAGTATCAGTGGAACTAGGTTTTAAAGTTCTAAACCCCAACAGCTTTCAAATGGAATTGCGCTTCAATTCAAATAATTGTTTCTCTTAAGAGCCAGGTCCTGTTTTTTGGAAATTGTGTACAAATGTGTTTAAAACACCATGCAAGTTTGAAACAAATTCTAAGAGTATTTTAATTTTTTGAGAGACCAGAGGTAGGGTTAGCTTGGGTGCTTATTCCAATAATACATGAAAGCTGGAATCCTGATTTTTGATATCACCATTCATAAAATATGCATTCCATCCCTTAAAATTATTCACCAAGAGTATCTGATTCCTGAAACAGGGCATCGCGTGCAATCTAAAAATCATAATTGGTCTGGGTCCTAGGAAATCCATAGGAAAGAATTTTCTTTTCTTTAATGAGCCCGCCATCCTGACTTAAGATGAAGACTTAGGAAGGAGAGTTAACCTTCCTTTAAAAAAAAAATTCATTTCAGAAGTGATGCATTTTATGCATACATATGTACCGAAATAGTTGAAACACAATCAATATGCTTTCAAGGAGCATGCCCCAGCATAAGACATGATTCATGTTTTTCTTTTCTTTGTATCATTGACTTTAGATTACAATGAGGGAGAGTAAGCAAAATATGATTTCCAAATGTACCTGTGATACATTTAACCACCTTGCAAATCTTTACATACATTATGCCTTGCAATAAGCACTGACATTTATAATCTAAAATTCTCATTTGTGCTAAAGGTAGTAAAATTTTAATACAGTGTGTATACAAGAAGGGAAGGGGAGTATCAAATATATTAGGTAATTCACTTGGCTATTAAACTACCAGAAACAGGACATCATTTTTATTTTCATGTTTCTCAAGCAACAGATTTTGCAGTGAAGTCACCAACTGATGAGAGGGTTGTAGGCTGATCTAACACATCAAATTTACTGAGAAAAAAATAGAGTTCTGTGGGTGATTTCAATTTTCTACTTCCTCAATATTCAAAATATCCCAGTGGCACATCTAAAATAAACACCTGTTTCCTCTCATCCAGACCATGTCATCCACCTGTGGGCTACTGTAAGGGGTTCAGCAACCTCCACTAATACTTACCTCAGCAAAAAATAGAAACCCCCCCATCACCCATGAAGCAACTCCCTTCATATTTTATTCTTTTTCCTGTGCATCAGCTAAGAAATAGCAAATCTTTTCCTAAGAAAATTTTCCAAATGAATCACAGAATTATGAGGCATGGACACATATGGAGAGAGCTAAAGAAGAGGAAGTATTTGAGGTAAAATTGAACAGTTTGATGGAAAGTCAATTTTCTGTCAAGTATATATTGTCTTGATTCCAAAGAGCTCACAAATATGCAAATGGTAATGTCGAATGTCACCAACTTGTGCATATGCTGTTCATTTAAGCATTTGATTGCTGGCATTTCTCTCTTTGAATGTTGCCAGTTCCACCTGAGCTAAGTTTATTGTTTCACACTGAAATAAATCTGCACCTGAGGTGCAGTCAAATCTCACTGGGATATTCCCTGTGGGCACATAACTTTAGGTTGCCTTACAACAAGATATTTGAGATTCTTCTAAAACCATCCTCCAAGGATAGATTTTAAGACAGACTCTTCCTACTAGTAAATTTTAGACCATAAATTTTAAAAACAAAGCTCCAAAATTTAAAAATGAAGTAAATTAGATGATTGTTCATCAAATATTTCCTTTCTCACACTGTGAACAGAATGTATGTTTCCATCCCAGGGATGTTGGATTGGGTTGGGTCATGTGATTTCTTTGGGTAATGGAATACATATTAAAGACATAAAAACAATGGCTTGAAAAATGCTTTATACAGTAAAACTTGCCTAATGATGCTTTTGTCATTGCCATGGGCTATGGCCTGAATGTTTGTGTCCCTCCCAAATCCTTATGTTAAAATCTTAAGCCCTAAAGGTGATGGTATTAGAAGATGGGGAGGTGCTTAACTCATGAGAGTAGAACTCTGATGAATAGGATTAATTTCATATGAAAGAGGATCAGGAGAGATCCCTAGTCCCTGCTACCATGTGAGCATGCAATGAAGCCAACAACCTGGAAGAAGGCCCTCTCCTGGCCATGCTGGCACCTTGATCTCAGACTTTCAGCCTCCAGAACTATGCACAATACATTTCTGCTGTTTATAAGCCACTCACTCCATGGTATTTTGTTATAGCATCATGGATGGATTAAAACACCATGAAAAGTACATTCTTGGGTTATGCACAATTCCAAGGAATGGAAGAGACCCATCACCAAACTGACTTAAACTCAGCCTTTGATTTGGAGTCAAGCCCACCTGAGCCCAAATTAGTTCAGCTGACCTACAACCAATGTACATGTGCATAAGAATAAAAGCTTTGTTGAAAGCCACTGCATTTGGGCTACTGTGTTACCGAGCATTACTATGGCCATAGCTGACTGATATACACCTGGCAACCAATACGTTGTTAAAGTAGTAATTATAACATACAGCTAAGTCCTTACATTGGTCGAAAGCAGTTATAATGTAGCAAAACTTGATGAATAACCACATTGTGTGCATATAACTAAAATTGTGATGCATGTCAAGCAATAAATTATCAAGATAATACTGTGTTAAAAGAGAAATGACTACACATTGAGTTAGCAAGATATGTCTGGGTAGCTCTAAAAACAGGGGCGAGCAGAAAGTAGGTTTACAGTTGTGAGTACAAAAACAGAGTTTGTTCTTACATTACTGTAATCATAACCTGTGTGTCTTTTTCCACAAGAACAACTGTAAACCTACTTTTGCTCACCTTCGTAAGTGGACTTAACATTTTCCCAGTCCAATTATAAATGAGAAATTCAATACCTTGGTGAAGAACAAGGCAGGCAGCTTAATTTTGAGTGACTATTCTCATGTGTTCTTATTGGGATGCTCAGGAAACTACTGAGGAGGATATTTTCTACATCTAGTTATCAACAAGAACGACAAAACTATTAATAAATGAATACAAATTAAATCTACTATTAAGAATCAGATTATAAGTATTAGATATTAGATATTTTTAGACAAATCTAGCATGATGTAAGTAGACCCAGATAAAAAATTCTCAAATGTTAATACAGGTGAAAAAATTGTTTCTTCATGTCAATAAAGTTAAATGTATAAGAAAAAAGTTAAATATTTCTTTGAAATTTTTTTAATTCCTACTATAGCACCTTGGTTAGAATGGCAATTTCATATAAACTACAAATAATACTAACGATTGATCTTACAGTACCTTGTGAAATGTTCTCTAGTTTTAAAATCCATGAGTGGAATGTTCTGAAGTTTTTATTATTTCCTAAAAAAAATAATAAACCTTACTTTCTTATTTCCGTACAATAATATTATTAAAGTTCTATATTTTTAAAAAGGCAAAAAGCTTTTTATTCATTTTTTACAAATCAGATAGGGAATTAAACAGAAACACACTTTGAAGTGAAAATGATTTGTTGAGGTAATATCTCCTCCCCAATTAAAATGGAATATGAGGTAGGACAAGAGTGCCACCTGCCAAGCCATGGCATAAGTGGCTTATTACTACTGCTTTTATTTTATATTTTAGTTTTAAATTGAATTCATTGGAGCAACATTTGTTCACGAAACCAAACAGGTTTCAAGTGCACAGCTCAATGAAACATCATTTGCACACTGCCCACTGCCCCAAACAGCCTCTTCCTATCCCCTTTCCACACTTCGGCACCTCAGTTTGCCCACCTTCCCTACCCCCACCCTCCCTTCCCTCTGGCCATCACCACACTGTTGTCTGTGTCTATGTGCTATGTGCATATGCTTTTTGGTTAATCCCTTCACTTTCTTCTACAGTTTATATTTTGAGTCTAAATTGTGAATCTGAAATGGAAGCTGTGAACAGAACTACGGAGCACCTTTAAAACACTCTATTTTTAAGAACCTCCGCAAAGGGGAACTCAATCTTAACAAAACAAACTATGAAAGCAAGGATGAATTAAATATGGACTTTTGAGGAGGAGCCAGCAGGATAGAATAAGTAATAGTATTTTAACTAAATTATTGCTACACAATCAGCATGACTGCACCCTGAAGAAAAGACTGTGCTTCAGTGTGTTTCTGACACTTCAGGGTATTTGCCCAATTGGGAAATAATTTATCAAAGAATTTAGTTCTTGCTTTCAAATTATCTTCATGCATCATCTCACGGGCAGTGAAATTTTATTATTGAGGTGTCATGAATAGAAAACTTCCTCTTAACATCTATAACTTTAGATCCCATTACTTTTTTATTAGTTGCATACATACATATTTAATATGATTAAAGAAAAAAGGTAATTTATTTTTTTACTCTCTGTGACAGAGAAGGATAGAATTTAGGTTTAAGGTCTGGAAAAGAAAACTTCCATAATTGAATAAATCTACAAAGTTTTTTTCATAAAAATTAAGGCTTGCAAAATGTTTGTAAATTTTTTCTACTAATCATCAAATACAGAAGTAAAAAAAAGAAACTGCAAAATAAGTTTTTCATGCAATTTTAAAGTCTCCAGTGAATATATTAACCCTCATTCCCCAAAACTGAGTTGGATAATACAATCTAGTACACCCTAAAAAGGGTTGCTCCTTTCACTTTTAATTAATAAGATTACTTAATAAGCATTTGTTCTGTTAACAGATGTTGACATTATACTGACAGAATGAATTATTTCTGTATCACCTACCATAAGATAAAGGTGAATTTTCTGAAGAATCAAGATAGTAATTTCTCTCACTATTTCTATTGCTGATGGAATGTCTTATAAACATATGCACACAACATTTTCTAAAGATCACTGACAACTTCAAATGCCTAAAATTAATTCCCACTTTGGGAACAGATTCTTTGGCAAAGGCTAAAATACAAGAGCCATGTGTCAGGACAAGGTGAATTTATGTGCAGTTTGCAAAAGCAAAACTGTCTTATCAAAATCTACACCATCTCCTCTTTTCCGAATCCTGCTATGAATGTACTTGATACAAAAAAAAAAAAAAATCAGATTAAATGGTCCAGATAATGTGAAGAAGCTTCTATTTATAATCAGTGCCCAGGATTCCAGCAAAATACACAGTAAAAAAAGGTCAATATCCATTAGATGATCTGTGTGAAACTCCTGAAGCAGACTTTTTCTATGAGGTTGATAGTAAACACAACAAAGAAATTTGTTTGCCATTTCTAAAGTATATAAAAAGGAATCATGATTAAAGTTAACAACCATATACTTTCAATAAATGGCCAAACTGTCTAAGACTGGGTTGGGGAATGTTTCTGTGTGTGTATGTGCTAACCAATAGAGTGGACATAATAAAAATAGAATTAAAGAAAAGAAGAACATTATGGGACAGACATCTTCTGGGATGCCTATATTATGAATGGGTTTTATATGCAAATGTGCAAAGGCCAAACCAGTCTGGTGGGCCCTAAAGCATATACATATAATTCGGGTGGTATCCTTTTTTGGGGAATAGTTCAAAACTATAAATATATAATTAGATATGGAAGTAAATTTGTGGAATGATAAAAGCTATAATTTACAGATTTAAAAAGCTAATAATTACCACCAACATCACCAATCTAAAAAAAATCCTAAGAACTTTATTATTTAACTCTTTCATACAAATATTTTTCTACAATTTTTAACTGCATGGTCTTCAGACACCTCCTCATATAGTAATTTAGACATATCACTTTAATAGGAGGACAGATAACTTGATCTTTTCTGTAGCATGGTTAACTAAAATTTGCTTCTTATTATTCATAGCATAGAAACACTTCTTTCAACTTTGCAATTGTCATTATGGGTAATGTCATTGTAGTGGGTTGACCTGTGTCACCTAAAAAAGATTTGCCCATGTCTTAACTGTGGTACTTATAAAAGTGACCTCATCTAAAAATAGGATTTTTGAAAATATAGCTGAGGACTTTGAGGTGAGATCATTTTGGATATAGGGGAGCCTCTAAATCCAATGACTGAAGTCCTGAGAGAGACAAAGGGGAAGCCACATGACAATGGAGGAAGAGATTGGAGTGATTCTTCTACAGGCCAGTGAACGCTGAGGACAACCAGATTCATGAGAAACTAGGAGGGAGGCTCCCCCTAGGAGGCTCCCCCTCAGAGCCCCCAGGAGAGACCAGCCTTGCCAACATCTTGATTTCAGACTTCTGGTCTCCAGAACAGTGTAAGAAAAATAATTTCTGTTTTAAGCCACCAAGTTTGTGATAATTTGTTATGGCAGCCCTAAGAAACAGACAGCTGTGTGCCTCTAATCAAGTCTCTGAATGTCCTGGACAGGGTCACACCCCCAGAGCTATTCTCACACATTTGGCATTGTGTTTAATTATAGTAAAATTCATAGCCTGCTCCCCTTACTAGACTGTAAGCTGCTTTTGGACAGGGTCATCACATTCATCTTTGCATTCCCTTACATATTCATTAGAAGACTTCACGCTGTATCTGTCAGTGGAAGCAAAAGAAAGAGATTACAGTATAAGGAAGATAAGGCACAGAAATGTCGTTCGAAATTAAGCAAATATTTACTGAGTATCTATTATGTGCCAGGGGCTATTCTGGCAGCCAAGGAAACAAATAAAAAATAATCAGCATTAAATTTATTAGAGCTATAGATAAATATAGAGCACATTGGAGTCAAAAGTGAGGGAGGTAGCTTGTAATTTTAAATGGTGTTTATCAGGATAGACTCAATCAAAAAAGAAACATTTGAGGAAAAAAACTTAAGGATGCAAATGAATTAGATTCATAGACATAAAATGAAAGAGTGACAGGCATAGCTAGGTCTAGCATATAGGAAATAGCTAGATCTAAGGTCTTAAGATGGGAGCACAAATAAAATTTAGAGGATTGCTCTGGCCTGGTGGCTCAGTTGGTTGGCCAAAAGGTTATTAGTTTCATCCCTGGTTAGGGCACAAACTGGAGGCAACCAATCAATGTTTCAATGTTTCTCTCTCACATCAATGTTTCTCTTTCTCTGTCTCTCTCTCTCACCCCTTTCCCCTCTCTCTAATATCAATAAACACATCACCAAGTGAGGATTAATTTTTAAAAATTAAAAGATTTTGAAGGTCAACAAGAAGGCCTAACATCGCTGAAGCTAAGTAAATAAGAGTGAAAAGTTAGGGAAGGAACAGCATGTAGAGCCCTTCTTAGCTATTTTAAAGACAGCTTTAACTTTTGAGAGAATTGGGGAACTTTGAAGGATTTCATCAGGCTCGCTCTGGCTCAAAAATATGTCTGTAGATTCGAGTGAGGGAGCAAGAAAAGCAAATAAATGGTAATAAGTAACAGTGGCTTGGGCTGGGCTGGTAATGCTAGAGGTGATGTGAAGGAGTCTGACTCTGGATATAGAAATATATCTGAAGATAGAGCCTATACAATTTCTGAAGAAAATTTAGAAGGAAAAAAATAGAGGAGTCAGATGACTCTTTTGGCCTCAATAAGTGAAGAAAGAAATAAGGTTCACCACTGACTAAGATTGGGAAAACTGAGTAGAACGAGGTCTTTTAGTTTGTTTACTAGCTCTTAGTAATTTAGATTTGATGGCAATTGAATTTTAAATAATATGTTAAATTTGGGATGTTGAGTGTCCCAAGTGGAAATATTGAAAAGGCAGTTGGAATACAAGTTGAAATTTAAGGTAGAGATCTGGGATGAGAATATAAATTTGGTGGTCAACGTAATATAGATGGAAATTTAATGTATAAGACTTGATAAGCTTTCTAAGGCTATAAGAGTAAATGAAAAAAGAAAAATGTTAATGAACCAAACACTGGGGCACTTCAACAATTAGTGACTGGGAGGATGAGACAGAATTAACGGAGAAAACAGAAAAACAAACCGATAATGTAGGAAGAAAACCAAGTGTTTTATACTTGCCCACTGAAAAGTCATGATAGTTAAGTGTATCAAAAAGGAATATCCAGCTGCTAGGGAGAAGTCAAATGTTACTGAAAGATCACATAAATTGAGAGTGAAGACTGATTATTGAGTTTAGCAACATGGAGGTCAATGGTGGTCTCAAAGAGAAATTTGTATGGAGTAGGGAGGGCAAAAGCCAGTTTAAGATAAAGTGGAAATAGGAGAATTGATACTGACAACTCTTTTAAGGGGTTTTGCTTTAAAAGGGAGCAAAGTAATAGAATAGTAGCTAGAGAGGAAGTGAGGGGGACAAAACGATGTTGTTTTTAAGATAGACAATGGAACAATAAGTCTCTATGAATGGGAATAATTTAATCTAGAGGTGGGGAAGGTAGTGACATAGGTAAGAAGAGAATTGAAGGAGTGATATCCTTGGGTAGAGAAGAAGAGTCAGAAGCTATGGAGGAACGGCCTTATGTAGGAACATAAAGAGTTCATCTGAGAAAGAGTTCAATGTTTGAAGAGAGACAAATGATGTGAAGTCAGTTGGCAAATGAGAAAATAAATGAATTAAGAAAAAATTATTACTAGGCAGCATTAAAAGTCCACATGAGACTATGGTTATAAAATTTAAGTCAGGCCAACAAGAACATATATTTTTCTCTATGTTCTGCTACTTTGGCTCTAGGTATAGACTATGGAGAAAATGTGAATTTGTCAAGTGAGGACCACAAAGTGAGAAAATGGCAAAGAATTTAGACATAATGAAAAGGAACTGAATATAATTATTAGCCACAAAATTTCAGATATCTAAGGAGAAGAATGAAAACTCCAAAGGATTTAGGAAGACAAAAAGCAGTAGAATGAGTATAATGGAGGTCCCCATAAGGTTGAAGGATTTTTTAGTGAGGATACTATGAGAGTGAGCTAGAAAGATAATGAGAGGTTATCAAGAAGTATGATGCATGAAACAGATTTCAGAGAACCTGTAGTTATCAGTGATGCAAAGTCTGAGGCATGATCATGAAGTGGTTGAGAGGGGAGAGGGGAAAAGTTTAAAGAATAAAGAACTCAGAGTTTGGTTATGATGGTCATTCTGACTGGTGTGAAGGGGTATCTCATTGTGGTTTTAATTTGCATCTCTCTTACAGCTAGTGATGCTGGGCATCCAATCATGTGTCTCTGGGTTCTCTGTATGTCCTCCTTGGAGAAGTGTCTGTTCAGGTCCTTTGCCCATTTTTTAATTGGAGTGTTTGTCTTCCTAGAGTGGAGTCATGTGAGTTATTTATATATTTTGGAGATCAAACCCATGTCCAAGGTATCATTGGCAAATATATTTTCCCATACGGTTGGTTCAATTTTCATTTTACTGATGTTTTCTTTAGCTGGGTAGAAGGTCTTTATTTTAATGAGGTCCCATTTGTTTATTCTTTCCTTTATGTCCCCTGCTCTAGGAGACATATGGGTGAAAATGTTGCTGAGTAGAATATCTGAGATTTTCCTGCCTATGTTCTCCTCTAGGACTTTTATGGTGTCATGACTTATATTTAACTCTTTTATCAACCTTGAATTTATTTTTGTGTATGGAGTAAGTTGGTGGTCAAGTTTTTCATGATAACCAAATCAACAAGTGCTGGAGAGGTTGTGGAGAAAAGGGAACTTTAGTGCTCTGTTGGTGGGAATGCAGGCTGGTGCAGCCACTGTGGAAAACAGTTTGGAACTTCCTCAGAAAACTAAAAGTAGAACTGCCTTTTGACCCAGCAATTCCACTGCTGGGACTATACCCTAAGAATCCTGAAACACCAATTCAAAAGAGTTTATGCACCCCAATGTTCATAGCAGCACAATTTACAATAGCCAAGAATCAGAAGCAACCTAAATACCCATCAGAAAATGAGTGGATCAGAAAACTATGGTACATTTGCACAATGGAATACTACACAGCAGAAAGAAAGGAGCTCTCAATAGCATGGATGGAACTGGAGAGCACTATGCTAAGTGAAATAAGCCAGGCGGTAAGAGAGAGATACCATATGATCTCACCTATAAGTGGAACCTAATCAACAAAATAAACAAGCAAGCAAAATATAACCAGCAATACTGAAATAAAAAACAAACTGACAGTAACCAGAGGGGAGGAGGAAGGGGGATGACAGGGGAAAGGGACAGGAAGGGTCATCAAGGAACATGCATAAAGGACCCATCGACAAAGCCAAATGGGGGAAGGATTGAGGGTGGAAGGTGCAGGTGGGGTGGGGGTGGTAGAGAGGGGGTGGGGAAAATTGAGACAACTGTATTGAACAACTATTAAAAAAAGAAAATTTGGTAGCTTTTCACATTATTGATACAATATCTGTAATAAATAACTTCTCATTAAAGTTAAAAAAGAACTCAAGGCTTGGGAAGGGTCGTCTATGTATAATAAAATCAACTGAATTAAAACAGACAGATGTAATGTAGATAGCAATAGTAAGCTAGAAGCTTAAAAAAGAGAGAGAGAGAGAAATTAGGAGGAATGAGCCAGGAAGTTAAACAGGACAATAAGGAGCAGTGGGTAGTTTATAGCTCAATGACATGGTGTTCAAAGCTGGGTATTTTTAGGAATGATGGGGAGATAATGGTACAAAAGGCCCAATGAAAGACTGAGGGTGGGGACACCTCAGGTGGACAGCTACCACTTGAGAATCTACAGAGGAAGCAATGTCCTCAGAGTGGAGCCGAGGTCAAGGAGAAAAGGAGGGCGAAAGCAATGTTCACATAAGAGTTAGACAAGACAGGGAAATGTGCTGACACTGGTCCATGAACTTCAGAAAGCAGAATGAAAGCACTTCAGAAGCTAGGGAGAGGAGAAAGATGGGAGTAGAATAAAATAACATGCAAATCCATATAATGATTAAATGTTGATAATCGGGGGTGAGTTGGGAGTCTGAGGCTTTTTATGGTGACAGACAAACAGGAATAAAGAGCAAAATGAGATTAAGTTCTAGTGGATTCAAAGCAGATAAAAGTGATAGAAGCTGTTAAATGTAAGTGGTGTTAAGAAGTAGCAAACACAATATTAAAAGGACAATAAACAGCCATAAAGAGATCAATTCTATGGAAATTTAGAAGTGCACGTGACATGAATTCTCACTCTTTCCTTTAAGATGCATAGGGAGCCTGTTATCTGAAGCAATTCCCATTGCCTAATTTGCCTAACTTGCCTAACAGAGCCAGCTTGGGACTCATCAGTGGGTGGAGCATCAGGGATAAAACTGATATTTAGCCCAAAGTATCCACCTCATATCTGACTGTATATGTCAATCTAGTGCCAGCAGAGTTAATATTCTACTTACTGTTTTTTGCTGATTGCTAAAATAAGGATTAAAAAAACAACAACAAAGAGTTGGAAGAAAGGGGTATGGGACATGTTCTAAAGAATAGTATTCTCTCAACAATGGGAAAGGTAACATAGACAAGTCACTGAGTTTATCAGTCATTCTTGCCCAGTGAGTACGATGCCTACCACTTCTAAATTTTCTTATAAATTGATAACAATTGGGCCCTCCAGTTCCCTGGGCATATTCTTGGAATATTTAAGCCAATAAAAAGTAAATTCCCCGTCTTGATATAACAACCTTAAGATAGGTTGTTAACTAACCTACCTTAAAATAAAGAAAAAGGGAGAGTAAATACCAAGGAATGCTTGAATCCCAGTGAAGGGGGTAAAATAATGACTCATGATACCCTGATGCATTAAACTTTCTCTATTGAGGACCCAGCACCTTCAAAGCATGGCCTATGGCAAGTTTCTTGAGTTAAATCTATTATCGGTTCATCACCGTAAAGGTGAATTCTTGGACCATGAGAGCATCTTACCATGGAAGAAGTGCCTAGATTATCCCAAAATGGGCCTCTTCTTGCTATCAAGTTTCTATTGTTAACAATGCTTAAGCGATCACTCCTTGTATGTGACTGAGGCCATTTCTCTAGCAAACTAATGACAAACATAGTAGGTAAAATGATCATAAACTGCTCATTGATTACTGAAGAACAATCTTTACACACTAAGAGACATAAACCTACGTGGTCATAGAAAACAAAATAGTGTCTTCTTAGTTTCCATACTTTTTAGAATCTCAGTTACCTTTTCTTTTGAGGTTAGCAACAGGTATTTTAAAGTTTTTTTTTGTTTTAAAAATAGTGGGTTTCTCCTATGCTCCAAAGGGAAATATATGTAAGAGAGAAAGATGTAATTTTATTATATTTATGTATTAAGGAGACTAAATTCATCCCAGCACTAGACCCCATGTAGACCTATATCAGCATCCTTCACCAACCTGCAGGGAATCCATGCTTAGGAAACCTGACACTGAGAAGGGTAAATTGTATTACTTATTCCTAGCTTAAATACTCTAAGCTTAACTTTATTAGTTGCCTCTGAATGTATTTGCAAAGGTATTTGAAAGAGAATTTTGACCAGCTATGACCAAAATGACAGAAAGCCAAATTAAGTTACAGCATCAGTTCAGTTTAACACAGGGAAGAACTTCACTCACTATACAGGCGATTAAATGGCAAACCAAGATACTGCCAATGATTACATAATTTCTTTCTCTCTCTCTCTGAAAATCTTTAAAAAGTAAAATAAAAAAGAATACTTTTGATGCTCATTACAGGCCTGAGCAGATGCAAGAGACTAAATGTGGAAATACTTTGGAATACACAGCTCTTGTTACAAGATGTCTCAAGGCTAGAATTGCATTTAAATATATACGTCAGAATATAAAAGTAGACACTTTGGTTACTGGTACTAATCAAGTAAAGGTTTTGTAATGTGCCTATGTTTCTTCATTTTCTCTTAGCACAATAGTAATTAACCAGGCTTTGCAGATGCTCTCAAGCACATCCATTTAGTCATGGTATGTGTTTTAGTCTAAGTGGGTAGAGTATAGAAAGTCCCAAGCCAATGAATCAATGTTTAACCCTAGAAGATTGGTCCCAATCAGTGTTCCGTGTCTAATGCCAAAATTAAGAGAGATAATTGTGTTAGACTTCTGCATAGAGCTTTCCAGACCCGAGCCATTTAAAGTGTTTAAGTGAATTCATGATGATTCAATGAGAAGTTAAAGATGAGTGTGGTACAGTCCCTGCTCTTGGTAAACTCACAGTCTCATAAAATAGACATATTCATGATTCACTATGTTACAGGAAAGATGTAAGAGGTTATCTGACCATGGTAGCCCTGAGGAAAGGCACTCTGACTCCCTGTGTCTTGTCTTCTCTTATTTGGCTTTGCAGAGGAAAAACTTAGTCCTACCTGAGATGGATACCCGAACACTCATAATCTACAAAAGACAGAGATAGTGTAGCTCAACTTTATCACTTCAAAATGAAAAACCTTTGCTGAAGAATATGAAGATTATCTAAACAAGTAGTTAACAGATATTAACAAAACTAAAATAATCTATCAGTCAGGATAGGTTAAGTTTTGCTGTAATAACCAACAACTGAAAAACTCAGAGCCTAGAACAACCAGGTGTATATCTTGTTCATGTTATATATACATCATAGCAAAGGAAGCCATTTATGGTCAGTGACCTGGTTAATGGAGGGTTCATCTCAACACTTGCACCTATGAAAAAACCACACACTAGGTCTTAAAGTTTTGGCCAAAAAAGGTCCTATGGTATATCTTGGCAGAAAGTAAAATCCTGTATCTAAAACAATGGCCTGGTCATAATCTAATCAACGTAGAGAACATACATGTGCTGATCTCTCTTCACACAGAGCTCTATATAGAATGCAAAGTTGTATCAAAAGCCTAACTTCCCAATTCTTACACCTCATCTCACTTAAAGGTAACTTCACAGAATTTTTTTTCTGCCTAAGGTGGTTTGTGATTTTTGGAATAAGGCAATGTCACTACTATACAAAAGTGCCTGGTGAAATGATATGAATCATTCAAACCAGTCATTGCTCTTGAGCTGTGCCTCTGAGCTGAACATTATAGCATATTCTAGACTGTCGTTCTACAAGAGTCCATTCATTTCTAGCAATTGAAAATACACTTTACTTATTTACTTATTTATTGAAAATAAGCGATTGTCTGATATAATGTTGTGCCATCAGTTGATGTGTTGTTCTAAAAAAGATTACTTTAGGAAGTTTTTAGTTCTTGAGGTTACCTAAAGGGAAAAGAGTTCAATTTTTTTCAGGAGATAAAACACAGAAAGAATAATGAGATGAATGGCATTATACTTACTAAGATGAATGGCATTATAATTGAGACACTAATAACCTGATTTATTAAAGTATAGTGTTATAGACAATATTATAAAAATATGTTAAGAAGCCAACTCCAAATTACTTATAGTACTGTTTTTAAAGGGTCTTATACTGAACTTTGATTTTGTGAAATATTAAAAGTAGACCATGAAAAGGAAGTTTGGAATAAAATTAATTTGGGGGAAAAAAAGGTATAATCAAAGATAAGTGTTTTCTTCTGCAGAAGAGTTCAGGCATCTTAAGATGCTGACAGAGATATATATCTTCAAGACAATGATACAATATGCAGTGGTTTCTCTAATTTAATTTATTGTAGATTATTTTCACACAATTTCTATTAATATCACATAGAATAGTGTTATTTGGGACACAGTTTGGGAAAAAGACAATTTTGCAGACAAGGGTTTCTATATGTTATCATGTCTTAATATAATTGGGGACTGTACCTCAAAAGAAACCAGCCTTCTGTGTATAGTAATTTATATTAAAAAATATACTATTGTTCTACACACATAAAAGAAAAAAATTGTTCTAAGATGTTATAAAGGCTCAAATATTTTCATTGAGGTTTTAGCAAGTAACTCTTTATCACTAGAAAAACATATTTTGCCTTGAAGACTATTTTGTTTGATACTAATATAGCTCTACCATCTTTTTTAAGTAGTGTTTGCATAGCTTCTTATTTTGCCTTTTTAACTTTATGTATCATTCTGTTTTAGACATGACACTGTTCAATAGTA
>PVJD01013719.1:0-32576 GCA_004026545.1 Mormoops blainvillei | reverse complement strand
TGTCGGATGGCCCCTCCCCCTCCCCGAGAGCTCACGGGAGCTGGAGTAGTCGACAAACTCAAGGCTTAGCTCGGGTCACAGATGGGTGCTCGACAGGGGCTTCGGGAAAAGCGCGTTTTGGAGAGCGACTCAAAGTGGGGAAAATTGTGCTGAGACTCAGGGACGGACCTCGAGCTCCTGTCTTCATCCAACCAACAACTTCGTGGAATCTTCGCCATGTCCTCCAAGTCTCTGAGGTTCCCGTCCCCGTGGGAATGAGCTTGGTCTCAGTCTGACCATGTCAGCGAGAATGTTGGGCGTGAATGAATAAGCCCTGGGGTCGGGGGGTCGTGGTGGTGGTTTTCTCAAAGGTTTTGTCCACCGTGGTGGTTGATTTCACTCATAATGTCCCAGGGTAGGGGGTTGCCGTGGGCGAACAAGGCCTCGTTATGGGGTCGCAGGAGCTCTCTAAGGTCAGTGGAGGAAAACTTGAAACTGTTCTGGGGCGGGGTGTGCAAAAGGGAAACTCCTTGGAGACTTTGTTAATTACCTAAAGAAAAAAACAAAATTAGCTTTAGTTACCCATATTTCTCAGGGGAGGCCTTGCTGACTTGAAAATGGTTCACCTCTGATTTGAACTCCTTGCTGTTGTTCATTGATCTAAATGACTTGGACAGCTCATCATGGAGCCACGAGCTGCCAGCTTGGGGGTGACTGTTGCAGCATCACTTGCTCCACATTCCTGCAGGATCACTGGCATCACTGCCACCCTCATCGTCACCACCGTCACCATTAGCACTGTTACAGTCCCCATCCCCGTCACCATCCCACCCCCCACCCCACCATAACCACTATCACCATCTCCGCTGTGACCACCACCACCGTTGTCATCACCATCACAGTGTTACTACCACCCCCACCAATACCACCACCAGTGTCACCACAGCCACCACCGGCTGTCAGCAAACTCCTGAGCGCCTGAGCTTTGCCACCTGCTGACGCTGCGGTCCTCTCTCTCTGACCCCCATCGAGGAGCCACCCCGCCTTGGCTGGGTGCGCCCTCTCTGACCAGGCAGCAGGTTGCATCACAGGGTAGATTGGATTTCAAGCTCTTCCCTTGTGTGGAGCCAAATTTCGCTTACATGCAATTCCCAAATTTACACGGCCACATTTAGGGTCCTTAATTCATGGACTAAGTCCTTGGTACTGGAAGAAAACTCATTTTCCTCAACCAAAGTTCTTCCAAGAAAAGCTTCAAAGTCACAGGGGAGGCTTTTGCCTCACCCTTTGATTTTTAAAAAAATGTTTGTTTATGGACTTGAGAGGGGAACATAGATGTGTTGTCCCATGTATCTGGGCATCATCAGTTGGTTCTTGCATATGTCCTGGCTGGGGATCAAATCTGCAACCTTGACGCATCAGGATGGCACTAACTGACTGTGCTACTTGGCCAGGGCCTAATTTTTTTGGTTTTTTTATTTTTCACTTTTCAAAGTTCAGGCTCAAACTGCACATCTAATAGTGTGACAGCCCACTCCCAGGTCCCAAATGCTTTGACCAAAACTTGTAGTCCAACCTGCTCATCTGGGCTCTGTATCCCCTCCGCCAGTGCTCAGGCCCTGGAAATGCCCCCCATGCCTTTGCTTCGTATTGGCCCCTGCATCCCATGGCCCGTTCAGGGGCCCTATGTGTCACCAGCTCACCATGGGACCCAGCTTCTGCTCACTCCCTCCCAGAAATAACCTCCACCATTTTCAAAAAGATGCATTACTGCCTTGCCCCATTGTGTTGTGATGAAGAGTCCATGTCCACACGGACCCCACAACACAAGACGACAGTCCGGGGTCTGCAGTCCGAAGCTCTCACGGCTTCGTTCTTCCTTCTTTAGAGACTTGGTGTTCGTTGGCTCTACTGAACTTCTCCGTTGAGTCCTAAAATGATCAATGGACCAACAGAGGAAGAATTGGTCTCTTCTGATAAGTAGAGCACTGCAGAAGAAGTAGATTCTGTGTCATTAAAAAGGCAAGCGACCGGGACATTGTCATGTTTCTTGTTGTTAGAAAAACATCGGGTGCTTGGGACGCACAGCAAACAAAGGAGTTCACGTCCTCTCTCACTTTTATTTCATGGAGGACATTGCATCTAATACTTGACCTCTCAGTTTCAGTCCCTCACCAATCCATGGGCGTGTCCCACAGACCTCCTCCCTGCCCCTTGGCCACACCCATGTACATTTCTGACCTGAGGAGTCGGGTCAGGTTCCCCAGCCAACCTGGACTGAGCCAGAGCCTCACCTGCAGCATCGGGGTGGATAGCACGGGACTGCGGCTCAAACACTGCTGACTTGACTTTGTTTCCTGCCGTTGTGCTCGGGTTGAGACAGTCAGCCTTGGAAGAGTCGTGTTCGCCTGCACCTATGTACACTTTTCCGTAACTAAGTTCACGGTGTTCTAGTGACCCTGGTGCAGTTCATTGCCCTGAGACCCCTCTTCCCTCCGGAGCCCCAGCTGCGGCTGACCCGAACGGGCTGCCTCTCCAGCCCTCCTGCCCGGGCTCCCCCACCGCTTCACGGATGGTACCCGAGTGCTGCTGGCTCCCCCGGGACTCACCCACCCACTCGGTCCATAAACGCTCACAGGGCTTTGCTTTCTTACTGACAAAGGTAACCCTCAGTTTTTAGCTCACGGGCCACCTGGTTCTTTCTTCCCTTTCGCAGTCCCTGCAGGGACAACGTTTGCTTCCATGAGTGGTTGCTTCCCACGACCCTGTCAAACAAACCCCCTTCCCTCCCCAGGAATGTACGAATCCCTGCTGCAATGCCACCACCTGTGCACTGAAGCCGGATGCCGTCTGTGCACATGGACTGTGCTGTGAAGACTGCCAGGTGAGGTGTCTGGGCGGCTCAGTGGGGAGAGCAGTGGGGCAGGGCCGTTTCCCGGCGCCCACTCCCGTGGAAGTGGTAACCCCTCATCGCAGTTCGTATGATCACCTCCTGTTTTTAGCATCTTCCAATCTCAGTGCAAGAGGCACCTTTTCATGCTAAGTCATCTGTGATCAGTATTTACATGCCGAAAAGTAACTGGTCCGAGAAACTCAGCCCCGGCTGTGCTGTCGGAGGCACGGGCAGTCCTGTCACCGTAACCAGAGGAGGATTCGAGAACAAGTCCCCACTCCTATCACTCAGCCTCACACCCCCTCCCTCTGCTGGATCCCAAGAACGACTGGCTGCTGGGCTGAGAAGCCTAGCAGGTGGCCCCAGGGGTTCACGTCTAAACACCCCGATCCCATGTCCTCCTAACAGGAGGTGCCCCCGACCCGGGACGGTGGTCTCACATCTCTGCCGTTCCCACCACCATCGCTGCACTCATTTCAGCTGTTCCATTGCTTGTCTCCTTATTCTGAGCTGAGATCCGACACACAGGCCTAAGCTTTTGATTCAGAGGTTCCAAGGGCAGGGTTTTCTTTCTTTTCGATGAAGCAACGGATCTGGGCGTCCTGTTTGCAGAAACCTCCCCCTCACAGCCCAGGGATTCAGATGAGCTGGAAAACGTTACGTTCTGCTTAAAACACCTTTTATCCCCTTCCTATTTGTGACTGACTAATGGGACCGTGAAAGCAGCTGCTCCCCAACCCCACTGGCTCGCGGCAGCTAGTGGCGGAAGGTGCGTAGATGTGGGTGGAGCAGAGGGGTCATGCCACGCAGCCTCAGACAAGCCATGCAGAGCCTTAATTTCTTCAGCCGCAGACAACGGGGCATTGGCTGGTGGCTCCTAACACCCTGTACCGCCCCTGCTTCTTTTCATCTGCACTTCGCCCCACAGAGCCCTCCAGGCAGGTTTCCAGCTCCGAGAGCTGAGGACAACATAACATAGCTTTTAGGGTTGTGCCCTTGGAATTATCTTTGTCAACTTGCCCACAAATGCTAATGCCTGTAAGTGCCAACCCTACCTTAAAGCGTGCAATGGCACTGATGACCAGAGATCTTCTTAAAAATCAGACAACACTCCCTTCTGTCCCCTGCCCCCAAGTGGCAGGTGCCAGCGACCAGCTCGTCTGCCCATCAGAAAGCCCGGAGGTGCAGGGCACTGAAAAGAGGCTGCTCCTGATGTCCCCCTCACAGGAGAAAGGCCACTGTCACCAGAGCAAGACTGTTTACTCAGCACCTCCCTCTGCTCTAAGGGGACGGGCTTTGAAACCCATGCCCCTTTACGGGACACAGGAGAGCAGCCTGCTTGGTCTGTCCCAGGAGCACTGTGGGGACCTGCGTGCCCTTTCCCACAGGACACCTGCTGTTAACGCCCTCTCCTTTCAGCTGAAACCCGCAGGGACTGCATGCCGGGGCCCCAGCAATTCCTGCGACCTGCCAGAGTTCTGCTCGGGGGCCAGCCCCCACTGCCCGGCCAACGTGTACCTGCACGACGGGCACCCGTGCCAGGGCGTGGACGGCTACTGCTACAACGGCATCTGTCAGACCCACGAGCAGCAGTGCGTCACCCTCTGGGGACCAGGTACGTGGTGCCTCCCGCTCAAGTCAGGGTGTGGCATACCGTCCGCCCCAGGGATTGGCTCCCTGCTTGGGCTGGGGACTGCTGGGCACGGGGCACAACCCGGAGCTAGCTCCTGAAGAACTCAGTGGCGTCCAATGAGAGAAGCGAGAGCACCTACTGCGTGATCATGAGTGACAGGGGTGAATCAGCCACGCCCCCTGCTCTCAGGTAGCTTAACAGGTAGTCAGACAGACGGGTGGACAGGCAGGACTTCCTACCACTGATCTGGTTGCGTAAGTGCTTCTTAGCGCTCAGATGAGGACCCCCGCCAAGGGCTGCGGGGGGGTGCCAGAGAAAGTCGCCGCCGCCGGAGGAGCCAAGGGCAGGTGCGTGAGCTGTGCGCGGGAAGGAGGGGGACGGGCAGCCAGCATCCAAATGGGACACGCGTGGAAGGGAACGTGGTGGTAGGAGACTGGACACCAGCGCTGGGAGGACGACCGTGGGCACTGGAGTTCGAGGGCCTTGAACGCCACTGTGGCTCTGAAGGCCGAGTGATAGGCTCGTGTGTTTCAGAAGAAGGAGCAGGCAGAAAGCAGTGGGGTCACCTAGAGGCCGTCTGTCCACCGCTTCTTGTGTGGGCAGCTCCGGGCTGGGTGCCGGGTACGGCTGCTCCCTTCTCACCCTCCAGTGACCCGGAGGCAGGGACGGCGATGACAGTTTACAGAGCGTGAAGCTTAGACTCAGGGGCCACCAGTCGGCTTCCCCAGGTCAGGAGGCCGGGTTTGAACACAGGCCGTTGTGGCCCAAAGTGTGCACGGGCGCGAGAGGGGGAAGAGTCGGCCCCTGGTGCGTCTCTCCCATGTACGTGGCCCCTCCTTCGGGCCCCTGAGGTCCCTGGCTCAGAGGGCAGCCAGGCCCGTGGGCTCATCGCCCGTGACGTGCCAGCTGCCTCGGGCCCATGCAGAGCGCCCCCCAAGCTCGCGGGCCCCACCCGGTCTTGTCGCTCTTCTCCCTCCCCCCCTCGCCGCAGGGGTGACCTCAGCTCTGGTCAGAGAGCCCAGCGGTGGCAAGGCTGCTGTGGTGAGCCAGGCAGAGAGCCAGACGAGCTCCGGTCTGGCCTGGGGGAAAGAAACCCAATACGGACATGTGTCAGACTTTGTGGCGAGGGTTTGACTTTAGGAATGAGGTGGCGAGCAAAGTAGGGCCGAAAATGATGACTACACATCAAACCCGGGCCTGGAAATGTGTGTGAAAGCAGTGACCCGAGCAAGGAGGACAAGGATGCTGTGTCCCGGGCTGGGGCCTGGCGCGGGGCCCCTCCTCACACCAGCCCGATGTGCGCGTTGGCACTCGAACTTTCTGAGGGGCTCAGCAACCTGGGGCCAGTGCAGCCCCTCCATCCCGCACCCAGTTCTCCCCATGCGCCTCAGGCTTCGTGGATGGGCGAGGGCAGAGGGAAGGAGGGACCCTGCAGTGCCTGGGGCCCTAGTGCTCCATCCGTGGACCCTGGCAAGCCCCCAGCCCTGGCCCACTTGCCGCTGTGCTGCGAGGGCCCCTGGGCAAGGGCGGGGGCATCGCACGGCCCCAAGCTGGGCGAGTTCTTTGCAATGACAGTCACCAAGTAGGCGCTCACTATTCACAAGCCAGACACATGCTGCATGGCCTCTGAATGGTTGAGTGACTTCAGACACCTTTTAGCCAAGCGAGGTCACCTGGGGACAGGGGCTCCTGCTGCCGGCCAAATCTTCGTGGTATAAAGCGTCCCTGGTGGCCATCCCTTCCCAGCACTGTCCCCGCCAGACTCGGTAATCTCCGGACCTTGAGTCACAGGGGATGTATCAGCACCCCGTTCCAGGGAGCGTTCTGTGGCCCGGGCACGCCCAGCGTTGGAGCCCTTGGTGTGAAACGAGCCTTCGGTGCCCTGCCGTGTCAAAACGCCTGGCCCCCAGTCCAAAGCGAGGTCAGGTGGAGCTCCGCGGGCTCCCTGAGCCACCGCCACCGCGTGACTCAGCTGGCCGCGCGCCTCTTGATTCACGGTGGCCAAGCCTGGTATTTATTATCTCAGTGGATTATCCTCCTCAAGCTCCCTGACCAGAGACAGAGCCAGACGGGTGGACATACTGACAAGCTGACTCATGGACCGGGCCTTCCGAAAGCAAGAGTGGTAGGAAGTTCCCTGCTTTGAACTTGCACCGTCCTCGTGGCCGAGGGTGAGGCCGGAAAACCTGGTAGCCTGGGGCCCCACGCCACCATTCCTGGGGCTCCCGGCTCCTCTCCCCGCCCCCCCTCTCCCCGCTGACGGAGGAGACGTCGCCTGGGTGGTGCTGGGTTCGCTCCAGGGCGTCCTTGTGTGTGGATTAAACATGCCCAACCTTGGGGATGCTCAGCGTTCCTGAAACACAGGCATGGGGACCAGGCTTGGAGAGCCACCTCGGGTCTGTGACTTCAGTCTATGTCGCCCACCCCTTCTCAGTACTCCAAGTCACCCCAGAGGACCAGCCGTGGCCCTCAGGACCCAGGGGCTTCCCGAAGGGCCTGGATGGCCGCCCTTGCACGGGTACGTGCCCCTGTCCTTCTGTGCCAGTGTGACCGCTTCACGGTCCAGTTCCAGGGCCCTGTGTGGGTCTCCTGTGGCTGCCCTAACAAATTACCACAGACTTAGTGGCTTGTCACAACACAAACTTACCATCTTCTAGTTCTGGGGGTCAGAGTCCCGAAGTCCGATGTGGGCGGGGCAGGTTCCAGGTCCTTCTCTGGCGCGCAGAGGCTCCTGGGCGCCTGGTCTCTTCCTTCATCCCGCAGGCCAGCAGCACAGCGTCTCCCATCCTCTGTCGTTCTCTGACCTCTCTTCTGTGGTCGTATCTCCTTCCCCGACCCTGACCCTCCTGCCTCTCTCTCAGAAGGACCCTGTGGTTTCACTGGGTCCACCCAGGCCACCCAGGAAGAGCCTTCATCACGTCTGCAGAGCCCCTTTGGTTGTGTAAGGTCCCGAGAGTCAGCGCGTGGACCTCACTGGGCGCCAGTTTTCTGGCTCCCGCAGGCATCGGACAGAGCTCTTACCGGCAGAGTGGCCTTCAGCAGATCACTCAGCCTTGTCGTGCCTCATCTGCACAGAGGGGGTAGCGACGTACCTGCCCCTTGGCTATCCTGCTGTCCTCTAACATAGCCTAGTGTCTATCTTTTTCATGTAACCTGTCACATTCACTAGATGCTAGGTGCCCGGTGCCTGGTACGTACATGGAAACTGAGAGTCTGACGTGACTGCGTTTGCAGGAAGCTCACAGACAGGGGAGCAGGATCCTGGAGTCCCAGAGCTATAGTGAGGCTGTGATAGGGTGGCGGGTAGGGGTACAGCCAACCAGGAAGGTGTCCTAGATGAGGTTGCCCTAGAGTTGTCATTTGCCAGGGTGGCAAGGAAGGCTGCTTCTTGCACACGGAGTGGCAGGGGTCAGGGCACCCGCGGACCATGGGGTCACGCCAAGGAAGTGCAGGCAGCTCCGCTTGTCCAGAGCTTGGGCTGTGGCCTGGAGAGCCAAGGGCCTCCTCTGTCACCCCCATTCTGTCATCTGTGAAATGCTCACGCTGTCCTGCTGTTATAGGATGCTGACTCAAGAGCCCTGGCTCCGCCAGGGTGACAGACTTCCCACAGTCCCTGCACGCTGGCCAGGGGCGGAGGGGATGTCCTCGGCCAGGCCCCGTGCCGGCTGGGTGCGCCGGCTGAGAGCCCTGGAACGCTGCGTTGCAGTGGTCGGTTTGAATGTGCTTTCAGGACTCAGAAGAGGGAAACTCGTTGTCAGGGACACATTTGCAACATCTCATTCCCCGAACATTAGCAAAGGCTCTGAACCTAGGAGTCGTTGAGTCCTTGCTGTGCCGGCCCCGGCTGTTTGCCCCCAGGTCACCCGGCCAAGTTACTGACTCATCCAGAATGCTCCAGTTCCATTCGGGAAGCCAGTTGCTCATGCTCCCGCTCCGACCACCCGAGCCCTGACCGGACGAAGCGCTTCCTGCAGCTGACCCTTCCATGTTGAAATGGGCTTGTCTCGACCCAGCATGATCCTTCAGTAAAATAACCCTGCTTCCAAATCTTTCTACAAATGATAAAAATTCAAAACATATGCCTGCACCTCTGAGCTGGCAAAGCCACACACTTCTAGAATATCTTTTGAGTTTCTGGCTCATTTGTTTGTTTTTCAAATTATTATTGTTGATGATGATCTTATTGGCCAGGAGTTTAATTTTTCTTTTTTCCCTCACCGATGTTTCTCCCACAAATCTTGTATCTCAAGGCTTTGTATCTTGATGTCAAACACGTAAACGTTCAAGCTGTGACTTGTGTTCAGCTGATGTTGTGCAGCGTGGTCTTAACAGCCACAGAGATGCTCTGTCACTGCGACATGACCTTTATTCCTTCTGACACACTGAGGGATGGTTTTCCTCAGGCAGAATATCGACTTTTGCCAACGTTGTTTATCTGATCTACTAGCGTGGTTACTGAAAACATCACTTGGAAGTTCATCTTACAGATAACTACGTGTCTACAGCCACAGACAGTGTGTCTCAGACGGGCCTGAACTACATTCGCTTTCTTTCTCTCACCCCTCATGAGAATCTCATGCCACTGGACTTGCGCAGTGTAAGCTAGCCTGACAATTTTTATGGGCTGGAAAATATTCAGCGTTTACCTGCAAGGCTGGTCGATTTTTTTTTTAATTGATTTGAGAGAGGAAAAAAAATCAGTTTTCATTGTTCCACTTATTTATGCATTAATTGCATAAATTTTGGCATGGGCTCTGACCGGGAATCGAGCCCACAGCCTTAGTGTATCGGGATGACACTCTAACCCACTGAGCTCCCCATCCAGGGCTGGTTTAAATGAGTTTGGTTTATGATGATACACCTGGGCACGGTACTTTTACTCCTCCTCTTCCGTTATGATGGCTACAGATGGGAAGAAATTTTCCCAAGAGCCTTACTGTTTGGGAGTCAGAAAAGCCTCCCTTTTGTCCCACCGTTTGAGAAGGAAATGATTTGTTCATTTTCTGATGAATGAAGCAGTCCATTTGCAGAAGAGAGACAGAGACAGGAAGAAACAGGGAGACAGCGTTCAGTTGTTTATAAGATGCTGTGTCTGTGGACGTTAGTGATGGCAGTTAGCAAAATTAGTGACAGGGAGGAAGGAGCTGATTTGACTGAATGGGAGAAGTTCATTTGCATAATGGAGTCATTTTAAGGAAAGATTAAATCAAGTGTGGACCTAATTCAAGATGTCATCATGTCTCTCTCAAAGACAGGATGACATTGGGAACTTCCAAACTACAATTAAAAATATAAGTTATATCACTCTGAAGATAAAACTGGTAATTAAAATCTATCAGCTCCTATATAATTATAAAATACAGTAGGATGTCAAAATTCCCTCTGAAAGTTGGATTTCATCTTTTGATAATGGCAAAATAGCTAAGTGTTCCATCATGAAGAACTCAAAGGCTGCAAATGGATGTAAGATAGTAGCGGTAAGAAAACGTGTCATTTCTGAGACTTCCAGTCAAGATGGGGGTGTGAGTAAACACGGCTCGCCTCCTTGCACAGCCACGGCGAAAATTACAACTGGACTACAGACAAATATCACCCAGAATCATCAGAAAAGCAAGCTGTGTAGAAGCCCCACACACAAGGAATTAAAGAAGCCACATCCATCCACTCGGGTAGGAGGGGTGGAGGCCTGAGACATTTGGAGAGGCACGGAGATGCAGGACAGGCGGCCCCACGCCCACATGTGATAGACAAAAATCAGGAGGGACACCTCGGGAGCGAGGGATCCCAGCCCCACGGCAGACCACCCAGCCCGGGGTCCCAGTGCCAGGCAGATAAGTCCCTATAACTTCTGGCTGTAAAAACCTGTGGCAGTTGGGACAACGGAAGAAACTCTGGGATTCTGAGGAGTCTCCTCTTAAAGGGCCTGCAGCGGGTTTAGGGCTGACACAGACTCGCTCCCTCTGGGCTCCAGCACTGGGGCAGTGGCTGGAAGGGCACCAGTGGTGCAGGAGGAGAAAGTGAAGTGCGAGTACCAGGAGACAGCTTCCTCTCAGACAAAACTCCAGAGACCAGGTAGCGGCTCGTTTCCTTTCTGAGCCCTCGCCCACACAGAGCCACAGAGCGGCAACACCACATCAGAGACTCCATCTGCCCAGCGCCCACAGGTTGCCCTGCTCAGGTGATTACCTAAGGCTCCGCCCTATCTGACTTGCAGGTGCCTTTTCTGCAATAGGCCATGCTGCTAACACAGGGGGTCAAAGCAGGTCTACCTATCACGCAGAAGCAAACACAGGGAGGCTGCCAAAATGAGGAGACAAAGAAATATGGCCCAAATAAAAGAATGAAACAAGAACTCCAGAAAAAGAACTAAACAAAATGGAAGTAAGCAATCTAACAGATGCAGAGTTAAAAACACTGGTAGTCAGGATGCTTCAGGAACTCAGTGGGCACTTCGATGGCATAAAAAGGACCCAGGCAGAAATGAAGGTGCGCTAAGTGAAGGAAAGGAAAATTACAGGGAACCCACAATGGAGTGGGTGAAGCCGAGAATCAAATCAATGATTCAAAACATATGGAAGAAAAAAACATTCAATCAGAACAGTAAGAAGAAAAAAAGAATCCAAAAAGAAAAAAAAACCCAAGGATAGACTAAGAGCCTCTGGGACATCAAACATACTAACATCTGAATCATAGGGGTGCCGGAAGGAGAAGACAGAGACCAAGAAATTGAAAACTTATTTGAAAAAATAATGAAAGAAAACTTCCATAATTTGGTAAAGGAAACAGACATACAAGTCCAAGAAGCACAGAAGAGTCCCAAACAAGATGGACCCAAGGAGGACCACATGAAGATACATCATAATTAAAATGCTACAGGTTAAAGATAGAGAATCTTAAAAGCAGCAAGAGAAAAGCAGATAGTTACCTGCACAGGCGTTCTCATAAGACTGTCTGCTGATTTCTCAAAAGATACTTTGCAGGCTAGAAGGGACTGGCAAGTGGTATACAAAGTGATGAAAAGCAAGGACCTACAACCTAGGTTACTCTAGCCAGCAAAGCTGTCATTTAGATTAAAGGCCAGATAAAGTGCTTCCCAGACAAGGTAAAGCTAAAGGAGTTCACCATCACCAAGTCATTATTATATGAAATGGTACAGGGACGTATTTAAGGAAAAGATCAAAACTGTGCATATTAAAATGGCAATAAATCCACAACTATCAACAGTTGAATCTAAAAAACAAACTAAGCAAACAAGCAGAACACAAACAATCATAGAGATGGAGGTCGTTTGGAGGGTTATCGTTTGGGAGGGCGAAGGGGGAGAGTGGGGGAAACGGTGCGGGGCTAAGAAGTCCAGATTGGTAGGCACAGAATAGACAGGGGGATGTTAACTTACCGTATTTTGCCACATATAATGCGCTCCCATGTATAATATGCACCCACGTTTTGTGTGCATTATACACGGGATTGTTATACCATTATTATATCCATGGTGTGGAATCCTACCCATGTATGCTGTGCACCCTTCTTTTTCCCTCAAATTTGGGCAAAAAAGCATGCATTAGTCACGGCAAAATATGGTATATACATGACCCATGGACACGAACTAAGGGGCGGGTGCCCAGAGGGGAGGGAATGGGGAGTACAAGTGGCAGGGGGCACAGGGAGAAAATTTGGGACAACTGTAACAGTATAATCAATATAATATAATTTTTAAAAGTGGCATTTTCTCAAGAGACAAACATGAAACCTCTTCATGAAAATGTGAAGACAAACATTTGCAGCCATGTTGAACCCAAATCAGTGCTTTATTGCCTCTTATAAAGTGGGTGGAAGTCATCTGCACTTCTTTCTTTTTTAGTTTAAACAGTTTATTGTGCACATTCCTTTGACAGGAATGTTGATCTTTAAAAGAAAACAAATATTGCACTTGCTGCTTCTGCTGCTTTTGGGGCCATCGAGGTAGCAAAACCGCACGGCTTCGTTTCCCGTCACCATCTAGGAAGGTCAGCCGAGCTGCCCGCCAGATACAAGTAGTGGGTTCACGACCAGCGGCTGTCGCCCGCACGGCTCGGCGGCAGGACACTCGCACTCCAGAGCATGTTCAAGCAATTGAAAGAGAATTTCAAGTACCGTTTTTCCAAACACTGGTTAGTATTGTCCGAAGCACGGACCCTCCTCTTGCCACGGACCTTCTTGTCCCTGAGCTGTGGCTGTCTCTGCGCCGTCCGAACCGTCCGAATACGCGGTGTCACCGAATGGGGGTCACTGGACCACTGTGTTGAAATACACTTTTGTTTTGAACTCACTGCCCTGGTGCGGTGGACGCCCGAACACCCTGATCCCCGCAGGGCACTGGGAATGCTCGGGGACGCCAAGTGCTGGCAGCAGCTCGGGCCCAGGGTGTGGTGGGACCCGCACGGGTCTGCATCCCCTTCAGGCTCCGTGTGCCCATGACTTAACCTCAAGTAGCTTCCACCGGCACCTGGACGACATGCAGAAGGACCCACTCCACCAGGACGTTGTCCTCTTTCTGGGACACCGCCTGAGCCTCCTGGGGCACCAGGAGGGCGTGGTCCAGGGAGCAGCCACGACTGGCCACGCTCAGTGCAGGGCCTCACGTGCTCCCTGCAGCGGCCAGAGGTGAGGCCTGCGCCCCATCGGTGATGGACGGTTCTGTCTCTAAAGTAACAACCAGGCGGCGCCCGCCATGCAAAAGCCACAGGAAGGACTCTGCAGGATACGGCCCTCTGTCCTAACTGGCATCGGCAGGCTGCGGACACACAGGCGCGCCCAAGTTTGTCTCTGCGTTTGTGTCTTCACGTCCATTTCCCTTGCCGATGTTGCCTTTCACGCAGAGCCACCTCTGCTCCCAAGGTCGGCACTGAGCCCCCAGAAAGGTTTTCCTGTTTCAGAGGTGCCCTGCTTTGCCTGAACCTGGAGGCAATGACAGTCTCTCTTCGCAGCAAGTGAAATGCCTGTCCTTTCATGGCCTTGTGTCTTCTCTCCTCATAAGTCAGAATGATTTGATGTAAGTGACTAAGTGAGAACCCAGAGTCACAGATGCTATAAACCAGGACGATTTGTTCCACAGAAGCCACAGGTGGCTTCCTCTGGGGCGGACGTTCGAGGACTGGCGTGCGTTCCCCAAAGGCCTTTCTGGAGGCTTTTTACTCATTCCTTCTCTGAACCCACCCTGCTCACCCCGGAGGCACCATCCCTGTCCTTGGGAATTTGATAGGCAGGAGCCTCGGGACATCTCAGGTGGCAAAAGCAAGTGTCAGGAAGAAGAGGGGACAGCCCTACAGAAGGAAGGGAGGAGGGGGCTGACCCCGGCCTCAGGGACGGCGGTGATGGGCAAAGGCCCCGAAGGACGGAGGGTCGAGGAGCACAGCAGCCCAGGCCCCCAACCCCTGCTGGCTCCAGCAGTGGGCTCCAGGGCAGACACCAACGGGCAGCCGGCAGCCACGTGCCGGCATTGACCCCATCCCGTGGCCTGCGGCGTGGAGCCCTCTGAGTGGCCAGATTTGAATCTTACGCTCGTCCTTTTGGCACTGAGGAGGAAAAGGGAGCCCCACCTGAACTGTATCACATGGATTTCCCGCAGGAAAAAGGGTTTTGTTCCCAGAATGGGAGACACGGGAGAAGTGTTCAGTGAAATGAGCACTCGGACGACCCCGTGTCTCCTAGGCTACAGTTCCTTTTCATAGGCTCCTGACGGTCCGAGCCACCAGCAGACACCCTCCCATTGCCCAGCCTCTGTCCCCTGGGAGGACGGCCCGGAGGGCGGTGCAGGGTGGCGCCCGACCTCCAGCTGGGAGCTTGCCGGCCCCAGGAGGTGGCCTGGAACCCTGCCTGGCACAGTCCTGCCACCCGGAGTCGGAGCTGGTGCTGCAGGACGTGTTGTGACCAGGATCGAGTCCCAGCTGCTTACATGCACATATTTCTGAAGGAAGTTCTGTGCGTTCCACACTCCTTGCCCTTCAAACATTCGTTTAAGTTTTCTCAGCCCAGCTCAGACCCTCTGGGCAGGAAACGCCAGGCCCCTGGGTGGGAGTGAGCACCCTAGACAGAGCTTTGCTCCCTCCTCTCCACCTCCTGCCACTTACCACCCCCACCCCACACCCTGGATGAAAACAGCGCCGCTTCCGGGCACCGAGGAAAGCTGTCCTCCCCGAGGGCTTTTCCCTGACAGCCCGTCTCAAACAGCAGCCCGGACCCGACAGCCTGGAGTTCCCTTCGTGGGACTCCCACTATCGGGCGCAGAGGAAGGTATCCACTGGTGTGTGTTGCTGCTGCTTGCAATCCTAAAGCGAGCAGGAGGGTCGCCCAAATTGGTCACCACTGTAGCCCCAGCCTGGCAGATAGTAGTAAGTGCCAGAAAAATCTGTGTGTGTGATGGAAGGCTGCAATGGGACAAGAGGATGTGAGGCAGGAGGGAGGAAGGAAGGAAGGGGAGAAGGAGAGACAAAGCCAGACAGACGAGCGATAAATGCGCAGGCTTCTGCAAATACACAAACAACCCTTGAGTTATTGGTATTCTAGGTGCCAGGTTTTTCAAACCACTTTGATCAGTTGAATCCAGGCACTTGGATCAAAGTACCATCAAGTGGGATTAAGTGCCAAGTGCAGGCTCAGCGCCGAGACTCACCCTCCGCGCCCCCCACCCCGTCCTCCAGTACGTAGATGTGAGAGCATAAGAGGCCGAAGGCAGAAGCAACAGATCCACCAGAGGCAGAAGCCGAGACGGCCAGTGCCGGAGCCACGTGGTACGCGAAGAGGGGACAACGATAGGGTTGTGGGGCCGAGGAGACAAGACCTCGCCTCTTTCCATGAAGTGTGTCCGGCTTGGGGTGACGCCTTAAAAAGGAGTGGGGGACCTCTCTGAAATGGCTTAGTGGCCGGACCCATTGCCGACCTCCTCTGTTGCAAGGCGTTGGCTTGGTCTGATCTACCTGTTTGCCGCTTTGCTTTAATGAGATGCCGGTAGTGTCTGCGCGTGGCTGGCGAAAGGGACCCGGGTCCAGGTGAGAGAAGGACGGGCGTTTTTAGTAGTAAGAACACCTTCTGTTTCCTGTTTCCTGAGAGGAGGGGGCCTTGCCTTCAGCAGGTCGCTGTCTTAGAGTCAGCAGTCCCCTCGGAAAGCGAGGGGCGCCTTGCCAGAGCTGGGTGCAGCTTCCTGGCAGTTGGAAGTGACGTGACAGGAAGCACCCAGGCATGACACCATGTGGGAGAGCAGGCAGGGCCCCGTTCACACGCGGGGCATGGCTTATGCTGGTGAATGTGGACTGTTTCCCTGAATTCCTCGTGTTGTTGCCAACAGATAGCCCACGCATGGGATTGGGGAGCCTCCACAGCTTCGGCTTCGTAAACCCAACTGTGTTCTCTCAGTCCCTGGCCAGCAGATGTGCTCAAAGTAGCCATTTCCTGAGCTCCCCGCCTCCCCTGTCTCTGTCCGCTGAGCATTGTCACACGGGGCAAAGTGACTGTCGGGTATCGTGTCTCCGTGACCTCCCAGGAATCTCAGCCCTGCAAACGCAGGGAGCTTCAGGGGACTGAAAGCGTGGTGTGAGATGCCCGTGTTCTCACTTGTTCTTTCATTGCTTCCCCACGTCGGTCGTCATTGCTCTTTGGAATCTGCTAGAGCTTGCATTTTCTCACCGGACCATGTGGGATGTGGTGAAGGAGAACCAGGTGCCCCCTTTTGCAGCCAACCACCCCCTTTCTGTCCGCGCTGGGCCCAGCCCCACAGCCGGGCCTCATCCCCTGATCTATGAAACGTGTGCCTGGCCCGGAGCTGGGCCGAGAGAGGAGGCTGAGCTGCCACCGGCCGGCCCCTCGTGGGAGTCAGCTGGGACCCGGGGTGCCGGCCCCCTGGACACAGAACACTTCTCCCCAGAACCCGGAACCCCATGCTGTTCACAGAAAGATACTAAAGCCACTGGCAGGCGGTGACCACGCTGCTTTGCTCTTGCTTCAGGTGCTAAGCCTGCCCCCGGGATCTGCTTTGAGAGAGTCAACTCTGCAGGGGACCCGTATGGCAACTGTGGCAAAGACTCCAAGGGCTCCTTCACCAAATGCGAGATGAGGTATGGAACCTGCTCCCCGGCCACCGTTGCTCTGAACACCCCACGTGGCGGAGGGCTGGGTCCAACTCCCTCTCTCGGGGGACTGTCTGTTCTTGCCCTTCCAGAGACGCCAAGTGTGGAAAAATCCAGTGTCAAGGGGGCGCCAGCAGGCCAGTCATTGGTACCAATGCCGTTTCCATAGAAACGAATATCCCGCTGCAGGAAGGAGGTCGGATTCTCTGCCGCGGGACCCATGTGTACCTGGGCGACGACATGCCGGACCCGGGACTCGTGCTTGCCGGCACCAAGTGCGCAGATGGAAAAGTAAGACCCGAAAGTGTGATGCTTGCTTGCGTCATAAATGTGAGCCTGGAGCGGGGCTCACTGAGAAATGTCTTGTCCAAGAGCCAAATTGCGAGGTTGGTTTGTTTTCCTAAATCCCTGCCCTCTCCGGAATCCAGTTCTTTGCACCTAGAAGAAAAAGTCAGTGTTAGATCCTGGGCTGACCGTTGAGATGCAGATTTGGGAAAATCGAGCTTGTTTCCTCGGCTCTTTAGTGTTAGTAAGTCATCGCTGTGCTCCCGGTGTCATGAGGGTTTGCAGCCAGGAAATTACTCTGGAGGGAAACCCAGCAGCAGCTTGTGTTGTTTCTGGAAACAAGGTCTTGCTTCTGGCACAGAGTTCCTGGGTCTTGTTCTCACCTGGAGGGCAGGCTAGGAAGTCAGATGCATTTTCTGAGACGCACCTCCCCCCACCCCCCAGGAGAGGAGAAGGGAGGGGAGGGGAGAGGGTGAGTTACAATTCACTTAAGGCTGAAAGTTCTTTGGAGACCAGGGAGAAAGACCGAGATATTTCAGGATTTAGAAATACAATCCAAATTTAAAAAAAGAAATGGAGATTTTCACCATCTGCCGCATTTATTTTTCTCACCAGACTAAATGATAGCAAGTTAATAAAATGTTTTAGGAGCGAAGGTGGATCCACCCCCATGTCCTTTTTCAGGACTCCATTTTCAAAGTGATTATGAAGTCACCCACCGCCATGGAGGTCACAGAGGAGACAGACACGCGTCTAGCTCCTTCAGCAGAGTCCCTGTTCAGAAATGCCCTGAACTTACGCCCCTGTCCCTCCTACACCCCGAACCAGAAACTGTCCTCGAGGAACTAGCGCGACACATGAAGCATGTAAGCATGTTACACATGCTGGTTGTCTCCCTCCCCGCACATGTTAGCTTAGCCACAGTCAGGCCTCAACGTCAGAGTGACGCCCATTTTCAAAGCTGTAGTGGGAGCAGCCAGGTGTGCCTGAACGCTGGGGCTCCGAGGACCCCGTTCGGTAATGAGGTTTCTTCTCCACGTGCAGTATTTGATGTGCCTTGACCTCTACTTCTGCAGAACACGGCGTTCTTCAAGAAGGCCTTCTGTTGCCTTGTCCGTGGGTTTGGAGGAGAGCAAGCCCCAGGGTGTCACAGCTGTCAGACAGTTCCCTTGATCAGCTGGAATGGGACAGTCCCCTTGGCCAAGGTTACCAGCAGCCCTTGGGGCTGCACCCCAACGCAGGCTGTTGGGATCAGATGGTGAACTCCCCCCAGGAAGGTTCTACTTGATTAAAAATGTTTCTGCAATGGAAAAATTAGACTTTCCTCCTTTGACTCCACTAATTTGTAGCATCTTATGGGAGGCCAAGGGCCTGGGCTCTTGAGCCTGGAGTAGGTCACACACCTTTGAAATGAAACCAAATGCTTTCAGTCCGCCCAGGGTCCCTCAGTGAAGGGCCACCCATGCAAAGGCCCCGTAAGGGCAAGGAGACCATCTGTCTTCCTCTACGGAGCATTGCTCCTGACGGTTTGTGTCATCAGTGATAACACTTGTCAGTCAGTATTTTGGAAACGCTCCCGCCTTTCCATGTGTCCCATGCGAGTTTCCTGGACCCTGTACTCTTGGTCTCTGAGTCCACATGGGCCCCGGGGTAGGGAGGGGTCCATCTCACCCTCTCTCATATTTTGTAATGGAGGGAAAAAATGCTGCAATATGTAGATGCCATTGCAACTCTAAGACAAAAATCACGGGAAAATCAGTTATCATGATTTCTGAATCGACCGAAACCATATAAAAAGCCAGAAAGGCCTGAAAGAACTTGATGGCGTTCACAGTGATCTGAGTCCTGAAAGGCACTGAGTTTGGAGGCAGGTGTCAGGCAGAACCCACGTCTGAGTCAAACAAGAAATGCCCCCACTCCGCTGCACCCACGTTAGCAGGAAGGCCTTCCTCCCCCAACTTTCTTCTGCTCGCTCGTCTTAAACCCACAGACGTGTACGCAGATGCGTGTGCTCTCAGAAGCACTGAAGCGTGTGCTGTGTTTTCCTCCCCCTGTAGATTTGCCTCAATCGCCGGTGTCAAAACATCAGTGTCTTCGGAGTGCATGAGTGTGCGATGCAGTGCCACAGCAGAGGGGTGAGTAGGCTGAAGCATCCCCCTGGCCCGCCCGGGACAAGTTAGGTGCTGCCTGGTTCATTTGTCAAGCTCTCCCCAGTCCGTGGCTTTTTAAAAATAGAGCAGTGTCTCTTCCGCGCATTCTTCTAAAGACATTAATTTTCTCCAACCTTTACATGGCACAACAAATGTGATTTTTATTTCGCAAAAACTCAGATTGAGCAGTAATTAACTTCCAAATTAACATTCTGTGATTTAAAAAAAAAAAGACTTTGTCATTTTCAAAGTAATTTTAAAAGCAACCATCCTTCATGAAGAGTTTTGCAATCATATTTCAAACAGAGCTGTTCCTTTTACAACCAAGATTCAGAATATGTGTCTGAACTGAAATACTTTCGAAAGGAATTAAAACAAAGAAGACAGAATACTGACCACATGTTCTTGAAATCCCATGCAATGGTTTTTGACTAAAACAGGCTGTTATTTTAGTTCAGAGAATCTTTTGGAGAGAAGAGGACTCTAATTGTCTAAAACATAATTTATTTTCCTGATGGGCTTAATTATATCCAATGAAACTATATTAATCTTGATTTGCCATGCCAGTGGTTCATTTGTTTTTCTGAAACCTTTTCTATAGAAATCATTCTCCAAATTCTATTTTTAAAACTTGCAGACACTCACCAATGATTCTAACATAGAATTATGGGATTTTCAGAAAATTACTATTGTGCTATAACCATAAAGGATGACCGTGCCACCTCCCATGTAAGGGGGGCCACCGCAGGCAACGGATCTTTTTATGTCTTCATTGGGTCATAGATTCCTTTTTAACGGCTGGAAGAGATGACCTCATGCAGCCTTATTATTTTACTGATGAAGAAACCCAGACTCAAGTCCGGGTAGGGGCATGGCTGAGGCCACTTGACCAATTAGCAACAATGCTGGGGCAGGGACCCTGGACTTCTCACTTTCCAACATTCCTGGGGTCCCGTCCACGCATTGGAGAGGACGGGCCCATGTTCTTCAGGTCGATGGGGCGGCTGCCAGGGCTTGGCAACAAGTAGCTTGACCACAGCCCTTCCCTCGCGAGCCAGGCTCCCCAGCCGCACCTCCAGGTGGGTGTCGGGGCTGCAGTCTCCCTGCCGCCAGCCGCAGGGGGCGCGTGACTGCGCGTTGCAGCAGGAGGCCGCGCAGAGCAGTGTGGGCAGCTCAGGGCCTGGGGCTGGCGGTGGGACGTCAGCAGCATCTCTGAGGAAACAGGCCAGACACCCTGACTCAGCATAGGCTGTACCCCCAGTCATTAGTTCTGCTTAGCTCCAGCCTCGCAGAAACATACGTTCCCTGTTACCACAGGCCGTCCTGATGTGCAGTCTTATTTGAAGCACCCGGGGCAGGCGGCTGATTGATTTAAAAAAAAAAAAAAAAAGTCAGTGAGAGCAGGGAGATACCACAAATGAGACATAGGCTTCAAACATTTTCTTTTGCCTTAAAATGTGAAAGTGTGATTTGGCCCCGCGCAGCAGTATTAGATGCCTTCGGGGCGGCTGTGGGGACCGTAGCTCTGCGCCGACTTCCTCGCGTAAACCAGCCAGGCGCGCAGCCGCGACCTGGGGTCAGATTCTCTAAGTGGGAGGGAAACTTAGACACGGGAACGGCCTGAGTCCAGAAGCCGTCCTGTCCCCTGCAGCTTTCCCAGTCATGTTGCAGGTGCCCCGCCCACTCCAGACTTGTCACCGTTCCTTTTAGTGACTGGACCTGATCCGGTGCATCCAAAGCACACAGCCCTGTTTTCATAGGAACAATCTTGTTTTCACGCTCGTATTTGAGTGGTTCACATAGTAGTTCAGTAATCACATGTCACAACAGCATGCAGAGCAGTGACCCCAGTTGGGGAGCAGCTGCCAGCTGTCGCCATGGTAACCAGGGAGCTGGAACTGGCCCATCCAGGCTCTCGTCTCCAAGTCAGGGTCCTTGTTCAGGGCCTCCTCCTGCTTCCTTTGGGGCCCCTTCCCTGTCACAACAGAGCCATCCTCTTGTTCCAGGGGGACAGCAGTCCTTGTTGGTTGTGCCCACTTCACAGAGCCTCGCAGGAAACGGCCACCAGGAGCCTCTGCGAGGAGGAAGTGGGCATTTTGGGCAGGAGACAGGGAGCAGGCTTAGAGGGAGTATCCCCACGGCCCCGCCATGGGTCTGCTCTGGGACCCTGGCCACCCAGCCTCCTGTCTGAAGGTGCCCAGAGGTCATCAGGCCTACGACACCTGAGGGCTCAGACGCCATGTCCCGACGCAGGGTTCTTCTTCACCGCTGAGGAACCTCTCACCATGGCCAGATGGCAGTGTGGCTCCTGGATTTAAGAAGAGGGACTCGGGAATTGAGGAGTGGTGGGAGGGGGTGGAAGAGCCCTATCTGTCGTCACGATTCCCTGGACAGCTGCTACCAGGCATGCTATGTGACACATGCAGGTGATACACGTGTGCTCAGGTCTTCAGTGTCGGCTGCACTTGGGACTTGTTCTCATGGTGACATTTACTGAGTCAGGCTCCCTGGGTGCTGATGGGGGCTCTGACCACAGGGCCTCTGCTTTGCTGTGGCACCTCTGCCCCAGGGGGATGGCGTGCCCTGACTCTGCTCCCCTCTCGTGCCCTTCTCCCCGGCTGCCCTGAAAGGTGTGTAACAACAGGAAGAACTGCCACTGTGAGGCCCACTGGGCGCCCCCTTTCTGTGACAAGTTTGGCTTTGGCGGAAGCACGGACAGCGGCCCCATCCGGCAAGCAGGTTGGTGGGGACAGCACATCCAGGGGAGGGGGCACTGAGCTCCTGGGGGGGCAGTGGGAAGCCAGGGAGAGGGTAGCTTTCTGAAGAAGACAAGGTGGGTTGTGGCTGTCAGTGTAGACCCCCGGGAGGAGGATACCCAGTGGGGACCCCATGTGGGCCCGGCACAGCCTGAGGTCTCTCTCTATTCCCAAATTCTCCATTGTCCTCTCCTGGTCTTTTTGGAGACCCCCTCATGTTGCTTTAGCTGTAGGGGCTGAGTTTGCCAGTTTTTAGCCTGTGATGCTTTTCTCACCTGAGGTCCCTTCTACAGCAGAGCGCCAAACATGTATGCATTTCACTGTCCCGTCAAAGGTCTTGGTAAGTCCAACCGCTCCGTACCAGGGCCAAGAGGTGGGAAGTCTAATACCTGTTAGAACTCTAGCTAGAAAGACACCCTCCTCTCCCGAAAGGGGATGCGTCTGGCAGCGGCAGCGACCGCTTCTACTGACCGAGCAGCCGCTACCTGCCGCCGGCACCATGCTGGGCGCTTATATGCATTAGCTCACCTGATCCGACACGATGCTGGAGCCACTATTATTCTTTCTTTACATATGAAGGACCAGGGGCTCGGGGACATTAAGTAACCTGCCCAGAGTCGCACAGCTAAAATTGGGACACAGGTGTGTCTACCCCTGAAGACACTCCTGACCACGGCTGTGCCTGAACCCTCTGTCCTCTTCCCCTCGGGCAGCATTGAGAAATGTCCCCCACCGTAGTGCCCTTTCCTCTGAGCTCCTGCCAGGCAGTTAAGGGGCAGGTCTGAACGGTGTCCCTTTCACAGTGAAAGAAGCAAGGTGCAGAGAGCCACCTCAGCACCCCTGGAGACCCGGGAGCAGGTGGGGATTTACCCAGCGCCCGTGTGTTGCCACCTGGTGCTCACCTGAGCCCCTGACACTCTCGTGGTATCCGGTGCTGCTGCAGAGAGCATCACCCGTCCCCAGGCCGGGTTGAACCTGTGGCTTTGCCATCGTTTCCATGACAACAGCCACAACACTGCTCCGTGGGCCAGGTGGCAAGCGCCGCTCTCAGGAGGGAAGGAACCCCCCACCTCACCGCCAAGCAGGCACATCTGTCGAACCGGCGTCCTGAGAAAGGACAGTGAGTTCCTGGTCTTCCTGTTTAACTATGGGCACGTCTCAGCATCGCTCCTGAGAGCTCCAGGTAACTGCCTCTCAGGCCAGGCCCCGCAGCAGGGAGAGGACGGACCAGAGGGACTTGGCCTCTAGCAACCACTCCGGGGGGAGGAACAAGGCCCAGCGTCCTTGTCCCTCGCTGACGTCGCAGCCTAGTGACTGGTCTCTTGCTGCACCCTCATTTTCCAATATGACGAGGCATTTGCTTCAGCGAAATAGCAGGGTTCCTGTTCTGAAGCAGCGGGACCCGGCCCCCCGTTCCATGAGTGCTCCGGCAAGCCCATGGCATTCAGACGACTTGGAGGAGAGACAGGAGGGGCGGCAACCCAAGAGTGCTGGGCCACGCTTGCGTGTGGACATGCAGCTCAGGTTTGGGGTCCCCACCGTCTCCGACTCCCCATCGCTCCAAGTAAAAAGAGAAAAAACTAGCACGGGATCGCGGAGCTCCACCCACCATTGCCATCGCTTCATAAAAGTGCGTTTAAACAGCTCCCCCCAGACACGTGCACGAAGGAAGTTTCTCATGAGAAGCCAGTGCAGGGGGCCCACAGCTGAGGCAGAGCCGTGCCCTGTGCCTCGCCGCCTCCGGGGCCACTGCGGCCGTTGTCCAACCGATGTCATGCTGTCATTCACTTCTCAAGCATCTGCCTCCTGCCAGCCACTCCTCTGGGTCCCGCAGTGATGTTGGGCACAAGGTGGCATGAGGGCAGTATGACGGGAGGGGTGGCGGTGAGACTCAGGTGAGGCAAAGGACGAGGACGTACAGGGCAGCATCTGCAGGACACAGGGCTTGTGCTGGACGAGGAGGCTAGGGGACAAAGGGTGCAGCCGCCATGCCGCCCCGGGTTTGGGCCTTGAGCTACTGGGCGCCCCGCACTGCCGTCTGTGGGGACAGGCCGCCCAGAGGTGCACCAAGTTCCGTTTGGGGGCCTGGTAAGCATTAGACCGGATAAACCGATCAGTCCACGGCTTAGGGATGGACTTTAAGGAACCGAAAGTCACGGCGCAAGGTTCTTGCTGCTCCTTTTTTAATTAGCTTTGTCAAGAGGCAACAGGACTCGAGCCAGAGCCCCTGTGATCGCCGGTGCGCTGTCTGCAAAGAGGACCCTTTCGCCAGGGAACCAGAAGCAGGGTCTTTCTGGTAACATTAACAAGTGGATGGAGACCGTCATATGTTGATGGCTGTGTGTACGCCAAGACACGTCCCTGATAGGACGCGTTGGTTGGAGCCAAAGCCCAGAGGCAGGGAGGGTGTGAAGGCCTTCCGCCCACAGTGGGGACCATGTCTCTCTGGCCGATAACCAGCTGGACACCCCAGTCACAGTCGGGGGCGGGCATCCTGGGTGATGGAAGCAGCAGCCTAAAGGGACGGCTGTGCACCTACTACGTGCAGCCCACCCTGACCACCTCTGGCAGGAGAACAGAGACCAATGCACGAGATCCGTGAGCTCAGAAGGTTCAGTTCTATTGAAATGCAGACAAAGCTGCTCCAACCGTGGCCCTGAGGGTCCTCCCCAGATCCCCCCATGCCAGTGGCAGCTGAGAGCCCCCTGGTGCTGGCATCTTCCCTTCCTTTCCTCACCTGGAGGGGCCGTAGCGTCTCTGTACTGAACGAAATCGGTCAGATCACAGGAAAGAGGATGTTTCCACAGAGAAAATAAACTGCATCCTGCCAGAAAAGGGGTTTGCCCCCCAAAAGCTGGACTTCCTGTCCCTAACAAAAAACAAGCCCTGTGGGCATCTCGCTAACCTGTGAATTTTCTTTTTTCTTTTCTTTTTCTTCTAATTTGACAATGTCCAGAAATAAGGAGTCTCGGTCTAAAGAAGTGCAAAAATAAAAAAATAAACCAGACTCCAACGCCAAAGAGTGAGAGGCGGAAGGAGCTGAGGGAGCTGGGGTAGCCTGTGTGCGATGGGGCTGCAAAGGGTTTGGTTCGGGCACCTCTGTAACGCTGAGGGGACCTGAGCCATGGCTCCCTGTGGCCACCGCTTCCCTGCTGCTGTCACGCTTTGGGGGCCTGTGTGGCCAGGGCTGTGGTCCCACCTCCCTGAGCGAGCGGCCAGAAGCGAACGACGGCAGCACAGACGGAGCCTGTGAGCCCATGCGGGGCTCCGCTTTCTGCGCCTCTCTTCCCTCCAACGCCACCTGGCCGTGAACGTCACAGCCTGAAACTCCCGTGGCCCCGCTATCACTGCCTCCTTCCCTGACTGTAACGTCTGCTGTTTCAGGTAACCAGGGCTTAACCGTGGCGGTTCTGGTGGCCACCCTGTGTCTCCTCACGGCTGGGTCTGCGGTTTATCTCAAAAGGAAGCCGTTGATACGACTGCTGTTTACAGACAAAAAAACCGCCATCGAAAAGCTCAGGTGCCCCGGGCGTGTGTCATCTTTTCAAAATAAGGCAGTTCCTTTGGCAAAGAAGGGGTCAGACTTCCTGGCGAGTAAAACTGGTTTTGGGGTTTGTTTTTTCGTTGCTGCCAGACCAGCGGCTCCCTTCACATCCCCTTCGCACTATGTGCTGCTCGCTTATTGCATAAACAAGCAGGGTGCCGGCGAGTCTCACCGATGGATTTTCGCCACCCTGGCATCAGTAATTCCTTTAAGACGCGGGATGCTAAAGTGTTTTCGCCGAGGTTTTTGATGCCAATACATTCAGACAGGGTTGCTAAAATACCAGCCGTACACTAATGTCTCGCAGGTGTCACAGAGCTGCAACCCTGTAGATCGCAAGAACTAATTTAACAGAATAGTGACTTTGGAGGGGGGGAGAAGATTAATATTTATTTTTTAATCTTGTGAGAGTATTAGATGATTTTACCTTTGCATGTTTACCTACACGGAGTTTTTAAAACATCAGTAAATTGGGGTGTTTTTTTTTAGTGTGATAGTGAATACAATTGAAAAAATTAAGTCAACTGGAGGGAAATGCCCTCGGTGAGCATGCGCGGGGTTGTGTTTCAGGTGCGTGCGCCCTCCCCGGCCTTCCGGCGGCCCCCAGCCTGGTCAGGCTCACCTCGCCCACCTCAGCAAAGGCTGGATGAGGAAGCCAGCGCACTCCAACCCCGCCAAGGTGAGTCCGTGTGCGTGCAAAGATGCAGGCTTGGCTTCAGGGGGATGGATCCTGGAGCCCGTCTGTGAAACGCGGCGCAGTCCCCCTCAGTTCCTGAGGCGGTGGCCAGGGGCTGGGAGGAGGTCGCAGTGCCTCACTGCAGTTCTGTGAGGTCCTACTGGGGCACACAGTGTCCCTTGTGTGACATGGTCCGTCCAGTCAGATAGGCCTGGAGAACTCCCAGGAGGCCCACTGGGTCTGCCATCCAAGTGGGTTCCTGTCTCCGGGCCACTCCTGTGGTCTCAGATGCCACCCTCTGGGTGGGGTGCGCTTCCTTGGCCCACTGTCACCCCCATTGAATTTCTGAAAGTTACACAGCCCTGGGCTGGGGAAGCTCTGTCCTCTCTGTGGTTTCAAGGAGCTGGATCCTTAACCCTGAGCACTCCCTAGCTCCCTATTATCTTGTAACTTCCCTGCTGCCCTGATACATAGTTTTTCCTTGGAAGGTTTTGATATATTCACAAGAATCCTTGACTATTGGACTCATTCCACAAAAGGCCACCTTGTAGCAGTGAGCGGCATTGGTGTCAGGAAAACCGGTGTCACACATTTAGCTGGGCCGTAAATGCTTTTATTGCCCTTGATCTAAAAGTGGAGAGGGGGGGGCTCCAAAGAGGAGGCTGCCATCCCTGACAAGCCTCCTTGAACAGTTACCACCACTCACCCCCAAACGTAGGACGAGAGCAAGAACAGCTTTATTTGGGACAGCCAAAAACGGGAAGCAACCCACACAGGCACCCATCAGTACAAGGGTAAACAAGCGTTGGCACGTTGGCACGGCGGATCGTTCCTGCCCAGCCAGAAGGAGGGACGAGCCGCCGACAGACACCACACCGCGGGGAGCTGCGGAACAATGACGCCGCGCGAAAGAAGCCAGACAGGAAGGGGGTAGACGTTCTCTGGTGCCATTTACGTGGGATTCCAGAAAAGTGCACACTCATTAACAGTGACAGAAAGCAGGCCCACAGCTACAGGGACGGGAGATGGGACGGTGGGCGGGCGGGATGACAAGGAGTCTCTTTGGGATGATGGATAAGTTCATTATCTTGCTTATTGTGGTGGTTTCATGGGTGTGGACATATGTCGAAATTGACCAAACGGCACATTTTAAATATATGCAATTAATCATGTCAAGTATACCTCAGTAAATCTGTTTTTAGACAGAGAGGAAGAAAAGAGGGAGGGAGGGAGGGAGGGTGGGCGGGGGGGAAGGAGGCACAGGCTCTCGCTACCTCCGGTCCTCATGTTACTAAGACCAGGGTCCCTGCAGAGACCCTCCAGCTTCCGGCCCCTGGCCCCGGCCCTGGCTCCCGGACCCTCCGCACTCCTTCTCCAGGAGTTGTCCTGGGCTCTCGTCAAGCGGTGGCCTGTGTGCCCTGAGCGATGTCTTATTCCCACAACTCCTTTGCCATGTCCTTCAGATCTGGTCTGTGTCTCCATGCTTGGCGTTTGCTTGGGTGTCTTGAGCCTGCTTGTTAATGAACAAAACCAGTTTTTTAAAATCCAGGTCGAACTCGAGCCCTCTATCCCAGGCTGCGGGGGGAGGGGTGCTTCTGTTAGAATTTGAAGTTTAAGTAAATAATTATAACAGATTCCCTCTGGCGCACCTCCTCGATTTCCATCCCGCACTCCCCCCCCACCTCCTCTTCAGCTGTGGCAGACTCATCAACCAGCCTTTTCCTGGAGGAATTGCATATACTTTTAAGACCCATGTATCATGGCTTTTTGCTCTGACCCTGCAGGACCATCCCAAGAGACTGCCGCCATTTCAGAGCATTGGCATCCGCAGGCCCCTCAAAGCCCTCGACCTCCCTCGGCCCAGTTCGCCTCAGCGAGTGCTCCCGGCCCTCCAGCAGGCTGCCCGCGCGCCCAGTGGCCCCGCCAGACCCCTGCCAGCCACCCCTGCACCCAGGCAGGCCCAGGTAGGCTCTCTGCTGCTACCGTGATGGGTACAGTGCAAGTCCCAGCTCCGAGACTTGGCAAATGCCTGGACTTGGACAAAGTCACCGGCCTTCTCAGGGCCTCTGTGAGCTCCTCAGTGCTGCGAAGAGGTGACTCGCCTGAGGCGCTGAGAGCAGTGCGTGGTGTGCAGCAACAGAGTGACGTCTTTCAGTTCTTGTTAGGGGTATTTTTGTAATCAGGGCGGTGAGGGTGCCCATGCCATTATTGTCCTAACCATGGCACTTTCGAGACGTGCAGGGGCACTGTTAATAATTAGGCCTGGACTATAAGACAGAGATGGTCCCTTTGGGAACAGTAATGGGAGTACTTTGTCACTGTTTGTCATTCTCAAAATTATGTACAGAAATTTTTCCGCCTATCGAGTTTCTCCATACCAGACACAGTGCTGTACTGGATACTTTGTGAGTGTCATCTCATTTCTGTGCTGTTCCTGTGGGTGTGACCACGACCATGACATCATCTCACAGCAGGGAACTCGGGGCAGGGAGGACAAACGAGCAAATGAAAAGCACAAAGAGGCAATCACTGGTGACTTTTCACGATTGTCAGTTACACTTTCTCCTATTAATTTGGATATATCTGTAATTATGTGTATTTTAAAAACATAATTTAGATTATTTTATATGGACATGGCTTTATATACTACTTTTTGGCCTTAAAATCATTCACATTTACCACAGGATTAAAAATTCTTTTTAAAAATGTCATCCTAACAATAGCACTAGCTGTGCATATAGAGTATGTTTTTAAGTACGTAACAATTAGTGGGCATGTTTGGATATCTCTTAAGTTTTGCTATTATAAATAGCTCTGATATAAAGGTCTAGATAAATAAATTTTGGACCACTTCATTCCCTTCAGAGAGATTTCTAAAAGTGAAAATATTGGGTTGAAAAGTGATATGACTATTTTAAATATTTTTTCAGGACTTTTATATTCATTTATATCCCATTATTATAAAGCATCTGTCTCAATATGTCTCATTGTAACTTTGTTAGTACTAAGTATTTCAAAGCTTTTCCAGTATTATTTACAGAACAAAATATCTCATTTTTTTCTGTCTAGTGGTTTTATCAGTTGCTGAAAGGGGTTGTTGAAGTTTCCAACTATAAATGTGTCTCCTTTTAGTCCATCTGTTTTTTCTTCACGTATTTTGAAGCTCTGTTGTTTGTGATACACATGGTTAAGTGGTATGTCTTCTTGATGAACTAACCCTTTTATCACTGTGTAATGTCCCTCTTTAGCTATGGTACTATACTCTGTTCTAAAATCTTTAGTTTGTATTAATGTATCTACTTTACTTTTGATTAGTGTTTCCAAGGTATGGCTTTTTTTCATCTTTTTTACTTTTAACCTACCTATATCAGTTTATTTGAAATGAGTTCCTCAGGGACAGCATAATAGTTGGGTTGTATATTTTTCATCATCCTACCAGTCACTGTCTTTTAATAGATGTGTTTAGACCATTTACATTTAATGCAATTATGGGTACGTTAGCATTTATGTCTACCGTTCTATTATTATGTTTGTTCCTTCTGATCCTTGTTTTATGGTGCTCCTCTTTCCTTGATTTCTGTGGGTTAGTCAAACCTTTTTTGGCATTCCATGTTAATTTGTCTTTGGGGCTTTTGAGTGTAGGTCTTTCTGTAGTTTTCTGTATGGCTGTTCCAGGGCGGGGTTTCTCAGCCTTGGCATTTTCGCCCTTTTGGACTCGGTAACTCTCCGTCATAGGGGTCTGAACTGTTGTATCACAGAACGTGTGTGAGCCTCTTGGTTTCTACCAACTAGATGAGGAGCCTCTGTAATCATGTCTGCAAACATCGCCAATGTCTCCTAGGGTTGAAAACTGCTGCTCTAAAGATTATAATACATGTACATAATTCATCACAGTCCACTAGCATCAATATTTTATCACTTCAAGTAGAATATACAATCATTACCACCTTTCAGGTTCTGCCTTTATGATACAGACATCTTAAATATGACCGTTTGTGAAACATTGAGAACCACTTCAGATGTTGTCATTTTCACTCTACTACGTCGACTCCTACATTTGCCCTTCCTGCCCTTTCTTCACTCCACGTGTCCTGAATCTCTTTCCTTTTATCTGTTATCTCTCCTTTTTGTCTGAAAACTTCCTTTAGCAATTTCGGGTAAAGCAGGTCTGCTGGTGACAAATTCTCTTGGTTTCCCTTCATCTGAAAATATCTTCATTTCACCTTTATTTCTGAGGGATCTTTTCACTGGATATAGAATCCTCGGCTGGCTGTTTTCTTATTTGACGTTGGAAAACGTTGCTCCACTTTCTTCTGGCCTCCATGGTGGTGAGAAGTCGACTGGAAGTTCTGCCCACAGTCTCTCTTCCAGGGAAGAGGTGTGTCCGGCTGTTGCGAGAGGGAGGGGACACAGAGCTCTGGTGCCCAAGGAGGATGAGCAGGGCCGTGGCTTTTCTCTGCTGTTTACCTGCAGGTAGAGTGGGGTCAGGTGTGGTCAAAATGTTTCTCATGTATTGGGTCACTTTTTTCCAGGTCTTTGGCCTGGAGATGCCAGCTTCCCCCGGGCCCTTCGTTGACATGGTACCACAGGCATTTCCAGATGGGGGCCTCCCAGAGCCCAGGTCAAGATATAAAAAAGGCAGAAACGAAAAAACAACACCCCACTCCTGGGTGGCTCCTTGAGCTCTGAGGTCCACTTACTTTTCATAAACTTTCAGAGGCTTTGTCTGTTGCTTTATGGGCTTTCTCTAGACTCTCCTGTTGTAATTTGCAGGAGAAATGGGGTGAAACGTGCTTTTTCCATCTTTTCTAGACCTCATTTCTTTTTGTATTTCTTTGATTACTGGTACCCCCTGGAAGCACTTTTTAGATATCTATTACCAGTGATTTGCTGGTAAATTGGCCGTCAAAAAAAAAAAAAGCGCCCTGATTTTTAGGTGATTTCTCAGCTGTAAAAACTTCCAGTGTGGCCAATTTCAAGCTATTAATGTGATACACTGAGGAGGAGAGGATCGGCGGGAGGGAGCTGGGCCAGCCGCTCTGGGGAACAGCCGCTACTCACCCCATCTGCTCCGTGAGTTGTCTGTGCCTACTCATGGCCCCTTTTTTTCTGTTTGAGAGGTACAGTTTTCTTCCTGGTTTTTAAGAGCTTATTTTCTTAATAGGTTAAGAATATTTACCCTTTCCCATAATTTATTATAAACACATCCCCTTATTTGTCTTCTAATTTTCTTCATGATAGTTTTTGGTATAAAAGGAATTCCAGTTTTGAACAGCCTATCTTTTCTTTTGTAAAGTCTCCCATTCCTTCTGTGCTCACACAAAAGGTCTCCTCCTATTTTCGTATCAGGACCCACCTGCGATTTCTTCTGTCTCTTTTGTTGGCTATTGATGGTTCTTTCACATTTGTTCTTCTAGCCCATCTTGGGTTCCACCACATTGGCAGAAGGCCGTGGGCACATCATGCACATCTCTGGGCTAGGGACTTATGTGAGAATCTGGTGAAAGTTAAGAACACTTTGAAAATGCACTGACACTCAACATTTCACGTGCAAGCTTCAGACACCCACAGAGCCCTGAGTCCCTTCTCCATGAGCTTCCTGATCCTGGGGATTTTATGTCTCCCTTTAAGCATCCCGCCCCATGTCAAACGGGGACCGTCCCTGACAGACCCTGTGATCTGAGATATCGACTTGCCGGTGCCTTTTCCCCACCTGCAGTCGGTGCCTACAGACGTGACTTCCTCACGAGAGCTCCCGTACCGCAAGGCCCCAAAGAAGGGCTTCACTCTGTTTTATGAAACTAAGGAAATGTTAGCCTTTCAACATTAGTAACTGAAAAATCCGCATTTCTCACTGCAGGCCAGTGTCTGTCTGCAGCTTTTCCAAGACATCTGATGTGGATTAAGCGCGTCCTTCTCCCCCGTGACACGCGGGGAGCTGGAATTAATTCCGTGCAGGTGTGGCGGGTGTTTGGCACTGGCTCTTGTTTGGTGGCGCTGACATTTTGTAGTTTAGGGGACCCCACAGCCTGCCCACAGGACACAACGAACACACCAACGTACCCTCCAAACTTTCCAGAAGGAAGACATTGTCGTAAGCAGCACAGTATCGGTCATGCACACGTCTAAGAAGTAGGCTAGTTCTTCATAGGAAAACAACATGTAATCTTTCCATCGAATGTTCACTTTGATTTTTTTCTAGGTCAGAGAGGGTCGAATCTACTGCCCCTTGTCCGCAAACGTACCTTCCAGTGCACCGCTTCCTTCCCGGCGAGCCGAGCCCCCGAATTCAAACGCCCCAGCCTGACCCCTGAGCCTTGACCAGGGAAACAAGCTTTCATTTTATTTTCGGCCTATCAGCTACGTTAGGGGAAATCATTCGGTGCGTGCCTCCAGCTGCGAGCCGCTGGCCACCAAGTTTCCCTGAACCACAACCTGACATGAAAAGCAGAGCGCGAGCGGGAGAAAGGGGGAGGGAAATGATGAAGAAGTAGATAAGAAGAGGTCGCAGGGCGGGGTGCGTGACCGCAGGCGGTGGTGTGCTTCCGCACGGAGCATC
>PVJD01013718.1:0-32591 GCA_004026545.1 Mormoops blainvillei | reverse complement strand
AGTATTTCTCTGACTTTTTCACTCAGCCTAATGCCCTCTGGGTGCAACCATGTTGCTGCAAACGGCAAGAGTTCATTTTCGTACTGCTGAGTGACACCCCATTGTGTGTATGGGCTACATCTTGTTTATCCAAGAATCAGTCTGCCGAAGGCCACCTGGCCGCTTCCGTATCTTAGCGATTGTGAATAACGCTGCAGTGAGCATAGGGTGTGCATAGTTCTTCGAGTTTAGTGTTTTTGTTTTATTTGGATAAATACCCAGAAGTGGAATTGCTGGGTCATGAGGCAGTTCCATTTTTAATTTTTTTTTAGGAAACTCCATACTGCTTTGCACAGTGGCTGCCCCAGTCTGCGTTCCCACCGACAGTGCAGAAACGTTCCCCTTTCTCCACATCCTCGTCGCTGGCTGTTTATGGCTTTATTGACAGCCACTCAGGCAGGTGTGAGGTGATGTCTCACTGTGGTTTTCGTTTGCATTTTTTTGATGATTAGTCATGTTGAGCCTCTTTCATGTGCCTGCTGGCCGTCTCTGTCCTCTTTGGAAAAATAACCATTTTTTTAAATATAGAGAATTTAGTTACTTTTCATTAATTTTATTAATCTTTACCTTTATGCTTTCTTTAAGATTATATAATTTTTTTCCAAAAAATGCTTTATATTGTTGAATCCTATTTGCTAATATTTTGTTGAGAATTTTTGCCTCAAGGATATTTGTCTTTAATTTTCTTTCTTTTGTAATGTCTTTGGTTTTGGTATCAGAGTAATACTGGCTTCAGTATTAACTCTGGTTACAGTACCCAGAGTAATAGAGTGAATTTGGAAGTGTTCTTTCGTCTGAGTTTTTGAAACATTTTAAGAAGCACAGGTATTAACTCTTCCTTAAATGTTTGGTAGAATTCACCTTCGAAGTCATCTGGTCCTGGATTTCTGCTTGTTGGTAGTTTTCTGATCACTGCTTCAATTTCATTAGTAGTAATGTCTGTTCAGATTTTTTATTTTTTCCTGGTTCAGTCTTACAAGGTAAATAAGCTTCTAGAAATTTATTCTAAACTGACTTTGTAGTCATAGCATTCTTTAATGATTTTTATTTTATTTATTTTCAGAGAGAGGGGAAGGGAGGGAGAAAGAGAGAAAAACAGCAATGTGTGGTTGCCCCTCTCGTGCCCCCCACTGGGGACCTGGCCTGCAACCCAGGCATGTGCCCTGACTGGGGAGTCAGACTGGTGACCCTTTGCTTCGTGGGCTGGCACTCAATCCACTGAGCCACACCAGCCAGGGCTCTTTCATGACTTTTTAATATCTTTGTGGTGTTGATTAGAACTTGTTTCACTTACGATTTTATTTATTTGGGCGTGCTCTTCTTTTTTTTGGCTAGAGGTATGTCAATTTTGTTTATCATTTCAAAGAGCTAGCTTTTAGTTTCATTGATATATATTTTTAAAATTTCTGTGTTATTTATTTCTGCTCTGGTCTTAATTATTTCTTCTACTTACTTTGGGTTTTGTTGTTTTTTAGTTCCTTTAGCTGTAGACTTAGATTGTTTATTTGGGGTTTTTCTTCAGTTGGACCTTTATAGCTGTAAACGTCCCTCTTAGAACTGCTGTTGCTGCATCCATAACTTTTGAAATGTTTTCATTTGTCTCAAGGTAGTTACTTATTTCCTGTTTGATTTTTATCACATTTCTTAAAAAGGTTCATGGCTTATTCAAGTGTTTAGCAGGATCTGTAATCCAAAAAGGCTTATGACTTACTGGTCTACACCCATTTCCAAGACTTGTATACATCAAATACGCTGATTTGAAATGGTTCTAGAATATAAATGACTTACACTACTTATGCAATTTATATTGAATAATGTGTTGCATTTAAATCTTTAAGATGCATAACTTTCCCTATTTCAAATCTTTTTTTTCTCAACAGATAAAATATTTTGATAAAAGAAGAGACTACTTAAAATTTAAAGAAAAATTTGAAGCAGGACAGTTCCAGCCTTCAAAATCAACGGCAAAGTCATAAGCTGTTCCTGACCTTTTCAGAAAGGCAGACGCTATTCTTTCTGGACATTCAGACGTGCTCCGTTGATTGTGGGACAGCAGTGGCTTGAATCATGGTAGACATCACTGCCACTGTAAATGTAACCGAAACGGTAAAATGATCCCGTAGCAGGAGAGTCCATCATTCAGACTATGAAGAAGTGAAATAAAATGGTATGAAATATGCTTACTTTTAATTTAGTAAGGAGTCAGTATTTTAGGAAAAGAATTAAAGCCTATTATTTTAAAAAATGTACCTGTTTTTTTTGGTTGGAACATGGGAGTAGGCAAATATTATAAAAGATACTAAAAAAGATAGGTTGTCACTATCTGTCCTGGGAGTTACCCTTTTATTACTTGCACCAAAAAAATGAGGCGTGGAAGAACTTAAAATATATAGGTAAAATGTACAGGTAAAATAATAGAGACCATCTACAAAACACTTAGCTAATATCATACTCAATGAGGACACAATGGATGTTTCCCCCCGAAATAACAGCAAGGTGAGGGTGGCCTCTCTCATGCCTCCTGTTCACCACTGCACTTGTTCCCCAGCCACTTCACTAGGATGACAGAGAAATAAAAAGCATGTGAACTGGGGAGGAAGAAATAAATCCAACTCTGTTCATAGATGATGGTATTATTTCTAAAGAATATCCCCCCAAACTCAACAAAAAAAAAAAAACTAGTAAGTGAATCTTAGAAAAGTGGCAGGAAACAAGGTCAGAATACAAAAGAAAATCATGCTCTTGTGTATTAACAATGAACGACTAGAATTTAAAAGAAAAAATACATTTACAATAACACTAAAAATGTTTTTAAAAAGGAATACTTCAGTATAAAGCTTACAGTGTTCGACACCTACAAAAACAAACACTTGAAATCAGAATATCTAATTAGTTGGCAATATATTCTGTGTTCATGGATTAGATGATAGTGTTACGAAGATATTGTTAAATTCTCATTTTGTTCTCTGGGTTCAGCACAATCTCAATCAAACCTAACAAGCTTTTTTTGTAGGTAAGGACTAGTAGCAAACTGATTCGAAAATTTATATGAAAAAGCAAGGACCTAAAAGAGCCAAAACAGTTCTGAAAAGGATGAGGTTGGAGGATCCATACCGTGATTACTACAGGATCAGGATGGTGTGGCACTGACCACAGGACAGACAGCGTCCTGCAGACCAGGACAGAGCCCAGACACGCACCCGCGCGGCGGCCGCTGGCTCCGCACAAAGGTGGGGGCAACTGAATTGAGGCAGGACAGTCTCTGAGCCAGCGGTGCCGGGAACATGAGATGTCCAAACACAACAGAACGAACTCTGACGTATACCTCACACCTTATTTTTTTAAAAATGGATCACAGACAAATATAAAACTAAAACCTCTAGAAGAAAATGTGGAGAAACTGCATGATTTCAGGTTTGAAAATGAATTTTGAGATAAGATGAAAAACGAAAATCCATAAAAGGGGGGGAGCTACATTGGGCTTTATCAAAATTAAAAATTTTTGCTCTGTGAAAGATTCTATTAAGAGAATAAAAAGAAAATTACAGAGTGGGAGAAAATATTTGCAAATCACATGACAAAAAACTTGGATCCACAATAAAAAACTCCTACAACTCTTAGAAAAACCAAATCACCCAAGTTTAAAAAATGGGCATAATGTTATAATAACCAGCATTAGGTATTATGTAAAGATGCCTCACCCTGGCTGGTGTGGCTCAGTGGATTGAGCACCAGCCTGAAAACCAAAGGGTTGCAGGTTTGATTCCCAGTCAGGGCACATGCCTGGGCACATGCCTGGGTTGTGGGCCAGGTCCCTGGTTGGGGGCACATGAGAGGCAACCACACATCAATGTGTCCCTCTCTACCTCCCTTCCCCTCTGTCTAAAAATAAATTTAAAGTAATTTTTTTCTTTTAAAACAATGTTTCATATTATTAGTAGAGTACTACAGGTTAAAACCATGGCGACCTATCACCACACACTTACCAGAATTAACTAAAAGTTGACAGTCCCCAGTGCTGATAAAGATGCACAGCGACATACTCAGCCCTGGTGGGAATGAAGAGTGGTGAAGCCCCCCTGGAAAACAGTTTGGAGTTTTCATGAAGTTAAACACACGCCTTAAGACCCAGCAGTCTCACTCTGAGGTCTTTCACCAAATGAACTGAAAGCAAAATGTGTATGTGAGTGTTTCTGGCAGCATTATCCTAATTGCCCAAACGGGAAACAACCCAGATGCCTGCAAAGGAGGAATGGATACTGTGGCATGTTCATGCAGTACCACTCAGCAGTGAGAAACGAACAGTGGAGTCACCCAGTGGGACAGGTGCCTCTTAAACGAGTCTTGCTACGTGAAAGCAGCCAGCCCCCAAAGGCTGTGTATTACTTGCTTCCAGGTACGATCCTGGGAAAGGCAAAACGAGTATGGAAGGTGGGACCGTGCTTGCCAGTGACTGGGAATGGGAAAGGGGTTAGCAGGTGATGAGCCGTTTGCAGTGGCACTGACGGTGGGTCTGTGAGGGGGCACTTGTCAAAGGCCACAGCGACAGTCTGAGTGTGGGAACACACCCGACAAGCCCAATGATGGGGCACTGACAATACCAGACCCGTACTCAGGAGTGTCAAAGGTCATGAAACACAGTAAAGGACTAGAAGCCTGTCGGGCTCGCAGAGACTGCGGAGACACGACAACTAGATGCAGTGCGGAGTCCGGGGCTGGCTCTGGGAACTGCGAAAGGGTGTTCGTGGGAGACAGAAATCTGAACAGAGATCAGATTTGTAGTCTCTGATCCGTAACACTACATGTTAATGTCTCAGTTCTGATAAGTGCCCACGTCCGTGGTTCCATACGGCTCTATTAGAGCCATCTGGGAACTAGGTACTATCTCTGCAACTCTTCCGCAAAACAAAAATTGTATCAGTAGAGCTACAGAAGGGAAAAAACACAGATAATGCTGAAATTTAAGTATTAATAAAAAGGACCCAGGCATAATTGAAGTTCATTGCTAGGTGCTGATAGATGGTTACCATTAAATAATGAAGTAATCCCAATATCAAACAAAAAAAGTCACAACAGAAACTGAGTGTCGACCGTCATGGGTTCCAGGAAGTCACCACCTTTGGGTCCGTGTTGGCAGCTGTCAGAATACAGACTATTTCTAACCACCACCGAACTCCAAGCAAAGGTGGCACATGAACATTTCATTTAAAAACTTCATATGAATGGTTATGACCTAGTTCCTGGCTTTAAATTAAAACCTGTCACCTGAGCATTATGAACTTTACAGGGAAGCTGGCTCTGTACCTCACCAGGACTGCCCCCCGATAGTAAGTAGATACAGAGCTGCACAAAGGCCGAGGACCCTTCTTCCCGCAGGGCCCTCGCTCCCTTTGCCATACGGAGATGGCAGTCGCAGACGGCAGCAGCCGTAAACTGCCGAACTCCACAGCACACTTCTGACAACACTAGTTTCTAGGAAAGATAAAATTTTTTGAAAATACATTTTTTTTTAATTTCCACAATTGCTTAAAACATTCTACTGAAGGAGCAATACAGTTTAACCAAAAATGTTTAAAGGGGACAATACATAGTAATATGTTTAAGGCACATGAAAAAGGTTGGCATTAAATTGTAAGAAAAAAAATGTACAAATTATCCCAATAAATTCAGAATCTATTTCATTAGTTCAAATAGTTTCTTTTTAAAAAAAAATGTGTCAAGAGCACCAATAACCCATCTCAGAAAAGGCAGGGCCCTCATGTCTGGGTGCCCCCGGGCCTGCGGAGCCGCTGCCTGGTGTACTCCCAGATCAGCAGCGCGCCACTCACGTGGACGTTAAGCGAGCGGGTGATGCCCTGTTGCGGGATTTCCACACAGACGTCCAGTTGCTGGATCAGATTTGCTGGGATCCCCTCACGCTCATTTCTGATGAAAAGGGAAAAGAAAGGTTTTCTTGTAATAAGCAGTATTGAGAAAAATACCTGAGAAAAGGTATTCTGAATGTTTCTGGAAGAGACATTAACAAATTCAAAATTACCAGGAAAATAGGATAAAAAAGGGTTTATGGATCAATTCTCTGCTCTGACCATCCCAAACAGGTAAAATAAAATCAAAAGTAGGGGGCTTTCCGTAAACACTGCAAGTCAAAGGTCAAGTGCAGGTGTAGTATGACGGGTAGTGTCAAGAGTCCAGGTAAATTAACATTTCCGAAACATTCTCCAGACTAAGACTGAAAGGAGGCACTGTCATCAGACCCTCTTACCCCAGCAGCAGCAGGGACTTCTCGGGAAAGCAGTACTGGGTCAGGTCCACGCTCCTGGCAGTTTGCTCCACGCCGATGACGGTGTAACCCTGCGCCTTCTGCTGCTGCAGGTAATCCGTCAGCTGAGCGGGCTTCACCTTCATCGTTGTAAGAGAGCAGAGAGTTACATCGTTCAGTTATAGCCCTGCTTGGGGTAAAACCAGAGTTTAAGAAGAGCTTTTATTATACTAAGCTTGTTTAAAAGTCTTTTTAAAAAGGAAAGGACAGAATTATACATTATAAACAAGAACACCCCCAACATCATAGAAATTTATAAAAATTATTCCTACATCAGCAGTGAGTTGTAGCAGGGCACATTTTACTTACTAAAAAGAATTCTACATTACTGATTTCTAAAATTATAACCATTTGAAAGATAATAAAGGAATAGGAGAACAGAATTGGGCTATATTTTACTTTTAAGTGTTATTTTTCAACTATTAAAGGCTGGACCACTGTAAATCACTGCAAATGAACTGCTGCAGGAAGACGGAGTACTACAGAGTTTGGCAAATAACCTTTCTAATAACATCATTTTCTACCCACCTCCACTAAAGGAAGCCACTGCTCCGCGGAGACACTGAGGCGCTGGAACTGTTTGTCGCTGACACACTGAAGGCTGCCGACGACCAGCACTGAGGCCCCGAAGACCTCGCAGGTGCGGCACAGTCCTGCACAGAACAAGCTGGAGTCACCGTCCCCAGCACAAAGCTGAACACAGGATGTACCGTGCGTCCCTCTGGAGCACCCAAGGCGGGTTACACGTGGAGAGGTAGCCAAACATGGCAGTGCTCTGACAGGCACTTTCAGGATCTAAGGATTTTAGGCAAGCCCCGGAATCCTACAACTTTACCTCCTAAGTTGGTTGGTTTATCAATGAGTGAGGCCACTACAATCAGTCTACCGATGGACTTCCCGAGCCTGGAAGCGCGGTCCTGAAATGCTAGCTCCAGGTCTAAATCGGGGGTGTCGTTTTTCCACGGGATCATCTTCTTCTGAACGTCAGTCCACTCGGCCTGGTGGTCTGCTCCGCCTGAGTTAGCACCTGGGGAGGAAAACAGTAATCCTAAATACAAACCGATCTCTCGTATACTCTATATATTGTGTATGTTTTATATATATATATTTTTTTAGATGTTTAAAATGATAGGCTCAGGTTCATTAACTAAAGAACTTGACTTACCATTTTCAAAAGTGATTTTTTTAAGTTTTTAAATTCAACTCTAAGCAATATATTACAAAATCTCATTAAAACATCAGATACTCTTAGATACATTTTTTTTTTTTTACATTTTAGTATCTTCAAAATTGGGAAGCATTAGAATCCACTGGGTGTCATAGTTTGCTAACATTTTTTCTTAGAGGTACATAAAATAATGTGTATCTTACAAACAGTAGTGCATTAAATTAGAATTTTCTGCAGAAATATACTCCTGAAAATAATATGAATAGTCTTTATCTTAAATTACTTTATAAGTACTTGCGGGAACATTTCTAAAGTAAAGGATATTTATTTTCTTATCTAATTCAGTGAGTACCCAGGATGTCATTAACCTGTCTGACCATAGTGCTCTATCTCTAGTACAGAACCCAACCTGTCCCTACTCCAAACCTGAGCCCCCAAGGGGCACTTGGCTCACTGGGGGTGGAAGACACACCAAGAACTATACCAGAGTACTACAGAGAGGGCACGCACTGCCAGAAAGGAGTCTTTAAGGTCTGGGAGAGGGCGGGGCCCAGGGGAGGGCCCAGGGCGGCTCAAGGGAAGGGATGGCTGGGTGCAGCGCAGAGCGGTCGGCAGCTGTGCATGGGTGTGGCGCCGACCACATCACAAGGACTCCGCATAACCAGACTTGACTCTACAGCAGGAGCTAGTAACGGGTTTCAGGAAGGGCGATAACAGAAGTGCTTTTGAGATTTAGAAAAACCCCTCTTAAAAGCAACATGGAGGAAAACTTGGGGCTGGAAACCAGCAAGAGGCTTTTGCACTAGTCCAGGCAAAGACAGACAGTCCAAATCAAGTCATTGCAAGAGGCGCTACAGTAGAAGCGGCCAGATCACCAAGTACTAGATGGATGTGGCAAGAGAGAACACAGGAAAGGGACAGCTTCTGCGTTACACTGACGCTGTGAATAGAAAGGGTGTGGAGGACCAAGTTTGACAGAACGGAGAGTCCAGGTTGGGTGTGTTGCGTTTGAGGAGCTCACAGACTGTCCAGCAGGCCAGGAAAGAGGCCGCGCAGACAGCGAGCTGAAAGCTGGAGTGAGACAGGCGGTGGTTTCAAGCTGTGGAAATTAAATGAGGAAACCAGGCCAATGAAACATTCGGGAGAAACTACCATCAAGAACAAGCAGAAAAACCGAACTGTGACACCCTACTCTGTGAGAAACAAACAAATAGAACAGAAAGATGCCCTTTAGCCTCTTCCCCATCCCACTGGCAGAACTCAGTCCGGCTGTCCACACGTGCTGTCCGTCCTCTTCCCGCCCAGTCACTGCTCAGCCCCCCGTCCGGTCAGGCTGTCTCCACCATAATGATGAAATGGCTCTTGCCACTGTCTTTTGTCCTGACCTTCACAGGTGCTGTTCTCTGAGGGGAGCTCCTCCCCCAGGTCTCTGCTGCACTGGCTGTCACTCCAGTCTCAGCTCAGTGTCAGCTCCTTACAAAGGTCTTCTTCATCCTGTCACTAGCTCTTTGACATGCTTTATGTCTTTCGCAGCTCTTTTTACTACCTTACACTACGTTACGTATTGGTTGGGGGTTGTCCCTCCTGTGGGGGATGTAAGCTCCTTGAGGGCAAAGCCTTGGTCTGTGTCTAGTACACAGGAGGCAATCCATCATCCTTTGTTGAGTGAATAAATCTAAGGTATATGAGGTCTGTTCTGAAAAAGTCCAGCCATTGTTCATATAATGAGAATGGTTTGCGTGACATCGATGGAACCTGGCAGCCGAGGAGAGTGGACCAGAATGCGCATGTGTGAACAATGATGACTTCACTGTCCTAGTCAGTGGGGTGGTAGACACTGTTGAGTGAGCATGTGTGCTGTGTGGCCGTTGAATTCAAAATGGCTGAGCGAGAAGAGCCATGAATCTGCATCAAATTTTGCATTAAGCTTGAACATTCCCCCACAGAAACCAGTTGGACGAGTCAGAAGGCTGCAGCTATGGGGAGCTGGTGATTGGCAGCTTCATCACAGCAATGCGTCTGCTAATGCATCACAACTAAGGTGGAGTTTTTTGGTGAAACATCAAATCACACAGGTGACTCAGCCCCCTAACAGCCCAGATTTGGCGCCCTGTGGCTTCTGACTTTTCCCCAAACCAAAATGACCTTTGAATGGGAAGAGATTATAGACCATCAATGAGATTCAGCAAAATACTATGGGGCAGCTGATGGTGATTGGGAGAACTGTGTGAGGTCCCAAGGGACCTCCTTGGAAGGGTACTGAGGTGCCATTGCCCTGTGTACAATGTTTCTCATATATCGTATCTTCTTCAGTAAGTGTCTGTTTTTCATATTACATGGCTGGATACCTTCTGGACAGACCTTGTATGTCTTTAAATGCACTGGTGAACCACCTAGAGTATTTGATAAAATATGCGCTTTCCCAGAACGCTCCTCCAGATACTGAACTAAAAAATCTGAGGTGGGACCCAAGAGTCTACCCTTCTGACAAGTGGTCTAAGGGATTCTTGATTAAAATGTTAGAGAAACACAAATATAAGGGACGGGTGGTGGGGAATGAGAAGTCAGGTTGAGGAGGAAAATCAGGAGCCTGAAACTAGCCAACAAATATTACACAAAGGTCACGCATGATACGTTCTGATTTTCTGAAAGAAGTTTCGGCGATGACTGCGCCAGGGAGTCAGAACGAGAACAAACCGTGTCAGGGATGAGGACTCGGGCCACAGCTACACGGTTATGAAGATCAGTTGTGGTTTTTAACAATGGTTGGGGGCTTAGTCCTTGGACGTTTTAGGCCCCTGGCTGGGGAGGGAGGGAGGGGGGGAGGGGAGCAGCACGGAAGGGTGGGTCCTGGGAAGCTGGAGGGCGGAGGGGGACCAGGTGAAGTGACGTCCACCCAGCCCAGGGGGGACTCGAGTCACGATCTCTGCTTCATTCCTGATGGGACAAGAAATTTCATAATTTGGCCCCTTTTAAAATCTATATTTCACAGAAATATATAGTGAAAAAGCAATGGATATTAACAATATTTCAAAGAAAAGAGAAGCCACTAGCTTTACATAATGAAGCAGATTAGGCTCTTTTTGGCTTTTTATGGCAAAGCCAACGGTCACCTGAAAGTACTAGTCAAAGTCATACTGCATTTTTCCACTGTCTTTTCTCTAAGCAGAGGAGCAGAGTTCACCACGTCAGTGAAAAAGTGGTATTACCAACCAAGTCAACAGTGGGGAAAAGAAAACAAAAATTCTTTTTACCTATGTCCTGCTGAGCCCAGTCACCTGGTTTCAGTTCGCGAAGCTGAGTTGGACAAAGGCAGCCCTGAAGTCCAGCAGCTGAAGGAAGGTCAGTGAACCTGGTGAATTTATCTACGGAGATCCACTCATCCTCAGCAAGACCTGAGAGGCGCGGAAGGATGTAAAATATGGTCTGAAAAGAAAGCCGTGAAATTGAAACTTTTTCTCTTAGGAATAACAAATGCATGGTTAAAGCACAACTTACTACTAATGTAGTTTCCCAAACTATCACATCTGATCAAATTACATACTTTACATCTTGTAGCAACTGTCTGTATAAAGGTACCGTCTTTTCTAAGAAACCAGGGGCCTAATTTAGGAGACCCTTGAGAGCAGGCGGCTCTTCCCCTCTGCCGTCCCCAAGTATAGGTAATAAACTATCGTGCCCTCGTGAAAGCAAAACGTGTTTGGAATCAGCACTGACGTTGGCCAGCAAATGGAAAAATGCTACTGATTGATCACCACCTTCTCCGTAAGCACTCAAGTTCAGGCTTTTGATGCCACATCTTCACTTGAAGTCGAAGCCATTTGGCCTTTCTTGGCCTCAACTTCCTCACTTGTAAAGTGCGGATAAAATCAGGTTAAAACAGCACATGAAAAAAAGTGTTTGGTAAACCGCACAGCGTGGCTCCAAAATACATAATAACTACTTAGTCATCACATAAACGATCCTTTCTTTCTTACCTATGGGAACTGAGAACGAGAAAACCTCCAGAGGTGAGCAGGCATGTAAGAAGCAGAAGCACAAGTAACAAGAGATTTTAAAATGAAACACATTTAGAACATGCAAGTCTTCATATAAGTCTTAGAATGAATATGGTTTTCTTCATGCAGTATTTGTGCAAATTTAAATGAGCACACAATTGCAACCAGATCTTTAAATAGGTGTTAATATAGCGACACACGTATAAAGAGACAAGTGTTCTTGTGCGGCAGGATTTTATTACACATGTAGTTGTGACTCATACCATGAATGAAGAATAAAATAGGCAAAACGTGAGAATGAGGCCAAGGCAGGGAAAGAGGAAAGCAAGGGACTCACTCCTGCTGGAACACTGAACAGAAAGACTGAACGCTAGAGGGTTATTACAATTCCTCCAGAAAGATGCTGAACAATGCACTGTGGGCACTAAAGGACACAGAACAGAGCGTGTTAAAGTATCTGGAAAATCGTAAACAATTTTTGACCTGAAGCAACAGAATGCACACAGTAACGTTCTATGACGCATATCTCACAGGATACAGATCTGTATTTTTTAAAGGCCAGCTTATTAGTAATCCAGCAAAATAATTCACTTGTGCACAGTATCTAAAGATACTGATACTTCACGCTCTTTAGGAAAAAAAAGAACGGGGTCAAATGTTTTAGCTCAAAGGGAGAAAGTAATACAACTTCTACAAATTTTAGTAATTTAGATATGAAGTTAACTGATTTATATGCTAGTTGTAATAGTCATGTTTATGGTTCTTAAAATTATATAAGTGCATTTGGTAAATGGTGTATCATTTGCTATACAATTTCAGTCACCCAGAACCTAGAAAGGCAATTAACAAAAATGTAGATCTTTTTGTTCTTTCATTAACAATGGGCTTCATTACAACAAAATCTCACCTGCACAAATGTTCTCACTCACTTCCTTTTAATGTCAGAACAGATTTATGTTCAGAGTTAAATATTCCCCCTTCCAGTGTTTACAAGCCCGACCCTGCCTGAGAAACAGAGAGTAAAAATGGCCAGTTGTCACTGCTCAAGAGTGAAATGCAAGCAAGTCATCTGCGTAAAGAGACAAAATTAAACTTACAACTTGACAGTGTTAAGGTGAAGTTTGCAAGCAAGGGGAAAGTTAGGCTAATCATAACCCTTCAATGACCATGGCAAAAAGGGAGTGTCAGGACAGGACTAACAATGCAGGAGAGAATTTACACGGGACAGTCTCCGCTCACCTCCAGACAATAATCCTCAAGTGGGTGAAATGTTGCAAAAAAGAAATGGTCTTGGATGCGCTGCCAGTTCTTCTTGGCGTTCCTAAGGGTTTAAGATATGGTGTGAGGTACAGACAAGGGGGAAAGTCAGATATCTTACAGAGGTACTGCCGAATTTAGAACAAATGGAAACTACCGTGAATTTTATCCTAAGATTTGTGTACCCATATCTCCAACATCAACATACTTTAAAAACTGACGCTACACTGGGTCTTTTAAAATGAAATGCAGGAACAGACAAATAACTCTCTCAAAGTCATGCAACAAATAATGATTCAACAAGCATGTGACCCGGGTCCGCACTGAAAGAATGGGGGTCAGCCTGGCAGGGGTGCAGCGGCCTGGGCTCCATCGAGCGTGACGGTCGATGGACAGCGGTGGGAAAACGCAGGAAGGCCTGCCAGGCAGGCCGCTGAAGTGCCGGGGAAAGGGACTCTAACAGGGAGCTCTGTAAGAACTCCGGGCTGCAGTCCTTAGCTCTCTGGCAGGAGACGCTTTTTCAGGAGAGAAAAACCACTATGTGAGTCCCTTTTTCTACTCTGAAAATTCACAACACAGAGCCAAACTTAGCAACTTTCATAAACCAAACATTTAATATGAGCAGGTCTTGAATTTTTAACCCTTCTGTTATGTTATAAAAGGCAAAAGAGGTGAGGATAAAAATACTACAACATGCCTGGCAAGTGTCAGTTTAAATTCACAACCGACATGCCAGAGCCGCGTGGGCAATCCCAGACCTGGTCCCGGCAAGGCCGTGCCCGGGGCCGGCGCATCCTCGCTCCCCAGAGCGCCCAGCCCTCGCCGCTGCAGCAGACGGCCATGCCTCCCGCTTCTCAGGGTGAGGGACCGAGGCCTGCCCCCGCCCTCCACACCCGTCCTCTTTCCCCTTCCCTCTCAAGAGACTCCTTAGAGGACAGCACCCTGCTCGTGCCCATCCTCCGGAAGTTTCTCGTCTTCCCTCGCCTTCCTGCCTGCCCACAGCGACCGTGGGTGGGGACCCGGGTGGCGGCCTAGGCATGGGCACGCGTTGGAAGAGCTGACGGAGAGATCCCCTGTGACAGGGAGCGGCTTTGGGGGCGAAGAGGGGGAGGGGCAGAAGGCTCATTGCCAGGGCGCCTGTCTGCTTGCCGCTGACCCCCAGCCTGTGCCTGTCACAGAGCTGACGCTGGGGCCCTGGGTGTGCAGAGAGCGGCCTCCCGCTAGGCTCCCCTATTCTTATTGGCTAGACCTCCTACCTGGTACTAGGATTTTAAAAAGAACACGTTATTTCTCAAAAGAGTTTAATAAAAAGTATGAACTGAGCTAATTGTTTTTAGAAATCAAAACACAGTCCTGGTTTGTGTGGCTCAGTGGATTGAGCACTGGCCTGCAAACCAACGGGTCGCTGGTTCGATTCCCAGTCAGGGCACAACCCTGGGTTGCGGGTTTGGTCCCTCGTGGGGCTGCGCATGACAGGCAAGTGAACAATGTTTCTCTCTCGCATTGATGCTTCTCTGTCTTTCTCCCTCCCTTCCTCTCTCTCTAAAAATAAGTTTTAAAAATCCTAAAAAGAGTCAGAAGGCTACAGCACATGGCCACAGAGGCGCCTCGGCTGTGGCACCACGCGAGACGAGGTCGTGACTCACAAGTGTCCCGTTTGTACAAAGACTGATGACAGTATGCTATGGATTTTCCAAACACTATTCAGTGTGCCTGACATGCTGCTTCCAACCTCTCAGTGTCTGTGAGCTAGGAAGCGCTTTTGAGCGTGCAAAGGGAAGCCTGGTGGATTCCTACCGCCTGGGTCTCTGAAACGCGAGAAAGCCGGATTTCCTGGATGGAGATAATCAGTGCTAGTGACAATGTAAAACACCACCACTGCAGGGACGACGCAGGCAGTCCAGGCACCAGGGCCTGTGTGTGCGGCGACCTCCCCCAGAGGGGCTTTATGAGACGCTGGGTTACCCGCCCCTCCTGCTCCATTCACAGCAGCCATGTTTCAGAAGGTCAAGATGGAGCCACCAACCATCCAAACTGTAACTGAGCTGCACGTCACACAGTGCGTCGCCTTGGCTCGGCCTCATCCGGCTCTGCGCTTCCGCGTTACCTTACCAGGAGCTGAGGCAGGAGCTGCTACACCCCGTACTCTCCACCACCAGGAGGACACTGCCGGCCACGGGGCCCTTACCCTGCTCCGTGCATGTTTTCCACTTGACTGAGGCTGGATTCGATCACGGGCGTCAGAGCATCCAGTTCTTCCACCTGCCCCGCCTTACACAGGCCCCAGATTTTCTTCAGGGCCACCAGCGTGTACAGTCGGATGCTGAAGTTGTGACTGAAGCCCCACTGCAGCACGACGGCCAGGGCTCGCTTCAGAAGCAGCTTCTGAAAAGAGAGGAGGAGAACTCTTCACACGGGCCACTTGGCCCTTGGCTGACGGCCAACGACAGGGTCAACGCTGATGTCACTGTGCTCGCGTGAGCAGAACTCCTCGTCCTCCTGAGCCAGGCTGGGCGTGCGGCATCGCAGTCCCCGAGAGAGAGACACCTGGTGCTCTGTGGCCGCTCGCGACGCTTGCAGTAGTAGCCGCATCCGGGACCCGGGCGTCGGGCCAGCGTTTTCGGGCTGGCCGCTCTGCAGCCACATTTGAAAACCACGGCCCCACCCCTAGCTTGTCTTGGGCTGAAAAGGTTGGAAACACTCTTCAGGAGCCCCACTTTCTGCGACACTGGAGGCGCTTCCACAACCAGGTGTCCCTCTGTGTCAGGACTCTGAACTGCCCTGCCGTCGCCAGTGGTGACCTCGCACCCACAGGACACTGCGGGGCAGCAGGGAAGTTAAGAAGTGGGAACAGCAGAGTTTAAGTTTGCCCGGGTCCTTTCCTGTGAACTCACAGGCTGGGGAGGTCATGCAGTGACAGTCCCAGATTTTAAAATGACACAGCTCAGCGGACAGCGAAAGGAAGTGACATGTTAATGTGGACTCGGATGGACTCAAATGTCTAACAAACTGTCAGGAGCCCCCTCGATGTTCCCACCGAGAGGTCACCTGTGAGGGTCGCTGGGCTGCACACAGGTAACAGCCTACAGGTAGCTTCTACTGACTGAAAACCACCACGCTTTCTCTGGGGACAAAATACAGATGTAAATAATCCTCCTTATTATGGTCTTTTACTTGACATGTCATCAATATTAACCAAAGGTCAGCGACGGCCAGTGTGCTGAGGACACTGCTGGGACATAGATGACACACACAGCCATCCTGCCGCGGTGAACGACTTTGACAAACGTTGCCTGTGGCTGAGCAGGTCGGGCAGAGTGGCCGGTCGGCCCCGCCGAGAAGGGGCAGCAGTACAGAGGAGGGAACGCGTTCCCTGGGCCGGCGGGAGAGCGGCCCGGAGCAGCGCAGAGTGGCGGCTTCCGAGTGACACACTACGTCTGAGTTCTAGTCTAGAAGGCAGAAAGCAGGGCAAGCCGACATGTTCGTATCTCCTTCTACCGCCAGGATGAAGGTGGAGCGTGTGTTTTGTTCACTGCAGAACCCCTGGGGCCTAGAATGTCACAGAGACACGCGGAAAGCTCAGGATAGATGTTAGCGTGAGGGACGAGCGGGGAGGAAGGAGGATCCAACACGGCCTCGTCACAGCAGCAGCCCCACAGGGCCCTGCAGCCGGTGCACTCACTCCATCGCCCACCCAGCCCTCCCGCGTGGTCTCCGCCCACTTCCAGACTGCTCCCCCAGGCTTCCCCCAACAGGGCCCCTGCTCCCCTCCCTCTCAACCCCTCGAAGGCTCTCCACACGAGTGCTCTCGCTCCCTCCAGGACCTCCTCACGGGCACTCCCACCTTCCCACCACACAAGAGCGGCTGCACCCCCACCCCAGCCCAGTCGTCACTGTGACTTCCAGAAGGCTCCTCCACCACCAGGTAAAGACCGCGACCCCCACCTCCATTCTGTGCCCAAAGCCATGCCCGAGTCCTTGTCATAAAGCCTCTCACTGCTCTTTCCTCTAACACCCTGCCATCAGCGTCCCACTTCTGATGCAGAGCGCCCCCCTCCGCCTCCCTACTGCTGAGCTCTCCTGCGTCACTGTCACGGGGTCGTCCAGCCATGGCCTCCTGCCGCCCCGCACCTGGACGAAGCCCTTGTGGCCGGCGTTTCTCTTCTAAGACTGTCCGCCCAGCCCTGGGCTGCTCCTTCCCCATCTCCTCCCCTCCTGCCCTTTAAGTGCCGGTGTCCCCTGGCTTCTGTGCCGGGTGTCCTCATTTTCTTGGACGGCACTCTCCCTGCAGGTGACCACGTTCGTGTCCCTGGTTCCGATCCACCCACGGTTCCCAGGTTGTGGGCCACAGCTGCTTCTCTTCTTCTAGTTGAACTTTTCTTGAGGTGGCTGTAGGCAGTAATACAACCTTGTACGCGATCCAGTTTCCCCAATGGCACTGTTAAGTAGGACAGGTAGTAAACTAAGGCAGGGAGCAGGAGGGACACGTGTCACCCGCTGACTCTGATATGAGTGCCAGACGGATGTCCAAACGTCACAGCAGGGATAGCGCAGGAGGAGGGGAGTCCTCGAGGCTCCGTGCTGGGAAAGGGAGCCTCGGTAGCGATCCCACTGGCTTAGACAAGCCACCTCCACCAGCTGGGAGAGCAAGCCTTTGTAGCTGTATACTCCCAAGGTTTAGAAGGGGGAGAAGGAGGGGGACCTGGAGGCCGACTACAGTATATAAGCCCCGAACCCCAGTAGCCGGCACACTTGGATTAGCCGGTCGCCCACTGGTAGCCTCGGCTCAAGTGTTCGGAATAAACTTACTAACAACTTTCTTTCCCCTACACGTGGGGCGCTCAGACTAGCCGGGTGCCAGCTTGCAGCTCCGTGCTCGTGGGTGTCTCCTAAATAAACTCCCCTCTCATTGCCACTGTGCGTGCTCGCCTCTCGCTTGAACTCGTCTCTTGCGAGCAAAGCAAGAACCGAGGGACGAGCTCGGGGCAGGGGCTCATGACTGGGGCCTCTTCCCGCTAACAGTAACACTGGCAAATTGTAGCCCACCGTCACAACCAGGACGCTGGCACTGCCCCGCTCGCCAGCGCGACTATGGCTTCCCCCATGTGACTTGGAGTCGTGCGCGTGTGCGCGGTGTGGCGGGCTCGTGTTACGTTCCATACAACGTTGCCACGTGTAAGTTCACGTGGCCACGATCACAGTCAGGGCACTGAGCAGTTCCCGCGCCCGGGACCCCTCCAGTGCCCTTTCTGACCTCGCCACCTCCTTCCCACACTCCTCCCCGACAGATGCTTTTGGCATGAATGGCAGTGTTTTGAAAACTACCTGAGTTTTAATCTGTCAGGGTGTAGCTACAGAAGCAGAACCTGGCTGCTTGCAGACAGCGACGGATCTTTATTACAGACTCACAGGAAGCACAAAAGGAACAGGCTCTGGGGCTCTCAGTGGAGCCACCAGGAGCCACGCCACGAACCAGATGCCACCCTTCTCACGACCAAGAGCCCCCACCGCAGCCCACGCTGGGCCGGACCTCCCGCCGTCCACACAAGCACAGCGCTGAGCGCGGCCTCTCTGCCCGCGAAGCCAGGACGCCAGGGCCCCAGCTAAGCCCGCCTCCATGAAGCGCACGCCTCCACGACTGCCTTCCAAAGGCCACTCGAGGCCTTCGTCCCCTGCAGGCCTGGTCGCAGAACGTTTGACAAAGAGAGGCTGTGCTTCTCCGGCCCAGCAGCCCAGGGCTCCCCAGCCCCAGGGCGTCCTCCAGTGCACGCAGCACCCCCCCCCCATCTCTGTAACTGGCAGCGCTCGCTCTGCCGGAACCTGGGCCCTAGGATATGGGAGTTGTGATCCTAAAATGATGATGACCGCGCGTTGTATTTCCTATGGAGGCCTCTTTCCTGAGCTCCAGACCCTGAGAGCTGAATGCTCCCTCCAGCTCCACGTGGATATCTCACAGGTAACAAGTTCAAAGCCTGGGTCAGACTCTCCACATGCAGCCCTCATCTCCCCAGCCTGTTCCTCCTCCCACCACGTTCCCTAATTCTGGGACAGACGTTTCCCCATGCAGGTGGCTCAAGTCAGTTCCCCGTTTCGCATCTGCCCATCTAATCCATCCCCAAGTTGTGGCATTTCTCTCAACCCCTCCCTGTCACATGGACCGGCCTACCATCCCCATGACACCACCCCGGTCAGGTCACAGTGACGCACTCTCCAGTCACAGCTGCTCTGCTGCTTTGGTGCTGCCCCGGCACCCAGTTCCACACCCGCACGCACAACACGCCAACCTGGTGTCCCCTTTCTGCGAAAGCTCGGTCACACCTTGGAAGCCTTTTTGATAAATTGCAAATTCCTCACATACTGAGCACCTGCTACACGTCACACGCCGTGAGCTAGGGAAAGGGAGGTTTAAAATTATTCATTCATTTGACCGAGCAGGAGGCGAAGCTGAGGTTTGAACCCAGGTCCGTCTGGCTCTATGGTTCATTCTCTCGGGCACTGTGACCTCCCTGAGGTGCTCACAAAGGCCCTTCCTGAGCTGGACCTGCTCCCTCTCCAGCCTCACACCAGACTCTCCAACTCCAGCCAAAAGAGCATCCTCCACATCCTTGGCCTTGCTGGGCACCCTCCACCTGCCCGCTGACCTTCCCCGCCTCGAGGTCTTTGTGCTCAGCGAGGCTCAGCGAGGCTCAGTGGTCTCTGCTGGGCGCTCCCACGCCAGGGCACGTGGCACGGGGCACGTTCTGGTCTGCACGCTCCTGCAGACAGAGCTGTCGTGCACACCCCGCATCTGCAGAGTCGGGTATTGGGCTTAGGAACGGGAGGTACTAAAAGTGTTTTCATCCCAAACTCCGACAAGTGTAAAGGGCCAAAGACGGCACAGCCCCATGCAGAACAGCAGGGGGGGTCCTGAACAAACTGTAAGCGGAGCTGCCATACCACCCGCAATTCCACTGCTGGGTATTTATCCACAGCAAACAAAACCACCAATTTGAAAAGGCTAGTGCACCCCTGTGTTCACTGCTGCGTTACTTACAATGGCCAGGATAAGGAAGCAGCCTAGGTGTCCACTGACAGACAAGTGGACAAAGAAGACATGGTGTGCAGACACAAGGGAATGGGACTCAGCCATAAAAAGAATGAAATCTTACTATTTGCGACAGCAGGGAGGGACCTGGAGGGTATTACGCTCAGTGAACTAAGTCAAGAAAGACAAAGGTCATATGATTTCACTTACATGTGGGCCCTAAAACAAAACAGACACACACACACAAGCAGGCTGAGAAGCAGAGATCAGACTGATGGCTGACAGAGAGGAGGGTGGGGGAGTGAAGAAGACGAAGAGGAGCACAGTCAGGGACAGTGCAGTCACCTGGCACGGGGGCTGCCAGACTCAGTGTGCTGGGCACATGGAAGGTATGTACCTGTCTTTGTGTGTCTGTGTGAGTGTGTCTGTGTGACCGTACGTCTGTGTGTGCTGAGTGTGGCTGTGTGTCTGCACATGTCTGTGTTTGCTGGTGTGTGTCCGCACATGTGTGTAAAGCATTTCCTGACTTCCTGGCACTACAGATGCTCCGAGTTTATCTGGCACATTTCCAGCCCCAGCTCTACAATCTGCCATTTCTCCAAGGAGCCTCAGTTCCTTCTGTTAGAGGATGGTGTTAGAGACCAAGGTCTGGGCGCTGGGTGTATGTTACTTGTTAAGTGACTAGAACCCACAGTCACCTTCAGTCCCTTGTAGGGAATACAGTCCTATGACTCCTGCACCAACCCGGGGTGCCTCCCGTGTGCCCTGCCCGGTCAGCAGACACTGCGCCTGCCAGGGCGTTAGGGTCCTGCCTCGGACAACTGCAGCTCCTCTTGTACTTGCTGACAGGCTCACCCACTGAGCAGCTGACAGGCCGATGCAAGACCCGGGGCACAGTGGGTCTCCCTTCTCTCCTAATTTCTAGGGAGCATGTGAACTCTGACCTCTGTCCTGTTTGACACCAGGTTTGAAGCTCATCTAACTACTTAGCACAGATCACGCCCACAGGTTAAGGGACAAAGAACACACTTTGAAGAAGATGGAAAGTCTTAAGTGACTATTTCCAAGAAGCCTTTAAAAAAAAACACACTTATCAAGTAACAGTGGTCTCTGCAAATTGGAAATGGAGACTCACAAAGTAAAATAGCTTGGTCTTCACTTAGGTATCTCAATTTAGATTTTTTTCCCAGAAGGTTATGAAATTGAGATTATTCTATTCCATTAATCGGCATTGATTTTTGGACGCTTTGAAAGTTTAAAATAAACCAAAAATATCTAATATACACCAAGTACAAAAAGATCTTAATTGGAAAATACCACATCATTTATAACAGATCTAACTGGACATCTCCTAAGATGGGTTCATTGTCAGAATTCGTCTAAACTGATCCTGAACCCCCACCTGTACGCCCTGCAATAACAGTGTGTCTATTACCTCTCTCAACAGGCTGCAAGCAAAGTTCTCTCTGTGCACATTTAAAGTGGGAAGGTAACATTAAATGTTAGTGCATGCTACAGCTTTCTTGATCTTACCAGTTCCTGAAACTGACACACTGCCATCGGGCTGACAGACACTATAAGAAGCCATTAATTTTAGGATTATCGCGATTTTAGAGGTTAACAGGTGGTGGGGAGAAGGGTCTGTCTTAGGGTTGATGAAACGGATTAACAGCTACATTTGACTGTTACAACTGTTTAAAGACAAGAACACTGAGAAATTCTAGGAAACCATTTCCCCTATATTTTTACTTCACTTTCAACACTAAACGATACCTCTTATTTCATACACCAAGTTTCTCCTAAAGTTTACAACATATCAGTATCTTCCCCACAGATTCAACAACCCAGAGTCCACCTGTGATTCTCACTGGCAGGTTCTCCTACACGCTTCACAGCCACCGTAGTGACCAACCAGAAGTAGCGGAGATCCCTACCTATCTAGTAACCCGCCGAAGCAGCTGCCCAGAACCCGAGAAAGAAGTGGCCTTCACACTGCACACGGTGACAGTCATTTACATCAACCTTCAATCACCCAACAGCTTTTAGCATTTTGACCATAAATTTCTTCATTTGAGTGTTCGTTAAGTAACTACGCCAGTCAAGGAAGAGTTAAACACAGTAAGAGAAGTCCTATTTAAATAATCATATTTAAAGGCTTGTATAAAATTAATAATAATATCATTAAAAATTTCCCATGAGTGTTTTCTGGTGATGTAGTACATCCCTCAGTGCATACGTGTCCAAGTAATACTTTACTGCACATTTATGTCTAAGTATGTGGGCATCTTAGGTGGTAGAGGCAGGGAAGAGGAGAAATTGCAAAAAACTTAAGGAATCTCTACATTTACAAAAATTAGTACAAATACATAAAACTCTATTTTGACAGTCAAGTTTAAACTCTTCTTACAATTTAAACTTACCTTTTCTGGAATATTTTGAGTAATGATGTCCAAATGTGACAAAACCGACAAGAATGTACAAATGCTTGTTTTAAGGTGTTCTTCACCCTGAAAACAAAAATCAGAGAAACAGGACAGTCAGTCACTCAAGGCTTGCTGTGGTGCTGCTGACACCAGGGGGCCCCGGCAGGAGGCGGTCTGCCCCTGACACAGCCACCGCCTGCTGCCGATGTGGGATTGAAAGCAAAGAGAGAAAAATAACTTCCTAGAGCCACATGCCAACACCCAGGACAACCAGCAGACACTATGAGGTACTAACTAGCCTCCTGGGAAAGGGGGTGGGGTGGGCTGCATCCCTTCAGGAGAGGCAAGGAGGCAGGGTGAGAGGGACTGGCCGGTGGGGAGCAGGGAGGAGAGAGAACAGGTGGCGAGTGAGCAAGACAGAGACACAAAGGTGAGTGTAAGGCCAAGGCAGCGACGTGGGGAACCCCAAGGACAGGGCTCAGACATCAAGGGGACCTTGTGGATGACTTGGAAAGGCCACGAGGAAAAGCTACATGAGTGTGTTCGAGTGGAATTCAGAACCTTCCCAGTACAGCCGTTTGGGATGCTGCACTGACGGATGCCAGACTGGAAGGAGGCTCAGGCAGGGCAGCTCAGGGTGGGTGGGGGGAGGTGGGGAAGCTCAGTGTGGAGATCGGACACTCGGGAAGCCTGGCTGTGACCGTGAGGGAGGGTGATGGCCGGAGGGAGAGACCGGTGTGCGCTCCACGAACACAGGACAGACGCGCGTGTGTTTAGCAGCCATGGCGCCACTGGTGAAGGAGAGGCTGAGGTGGAGTCAGACGGGGAGCAAAAGGAAAAGCGGCCGAAGGGTGAGGGGAAGACGCTGCCTGCCGGGTGGCAGGAGAGGGGAAGTGTCTCAGGGAGATGGGTCAGGCTGCTACTGAGAAGACAAAGACTCCTCTGTGGTGACTTCGGTTGGGTATAAGAAGTAACCGTTAGGGCCACCTGCTTCAGACAAAGGAAGAAAGGGGGGTGGCGGACGTCTGCCCTTTTTCGGAATATTCATCCTGAACCCCCTTCCAAGCTCAGAAACTCTCCACCTTGCAGGTCTGCGGGAAGCTGACAATGGCAGAGGGTCACTTTCCCAGCCCTCTAGCCTCCCTGCGGCTGAAGGGAAGGCGCCTGGCCTGGGCCCAAGGGCACCACCCCAAACTCTGCATCGAGAACTCATGACCTGGAGAGGCAAAGCCGACCAGGGCCGCCGCCATGCGGGCGGTTGAGGCTGCGGCGCAGCTGTGACAGCACCGTGTCTCCGGGGGCTGAAACACTGTCGCCAGCGCAGTCCAGGAGCCACCCCAACCCCCCATTCTCTATTTTCCAGCCTGATTCTGCGGCGCTCGGGCAGCATCCGGGCGGCGTGCGGGGCCTTCTGCGAGCTACCCAACTGCCTCGTCCCCCACGGCTTCTCCTAAGTCCCTCTTTGACGTAGTCAGCCAAGCTTGTTGTATTTCCTTACAATGAAAAACGCTGACTGATGTCCACAGCAAAACATCTGAAGAGAACTTACAAGGCCAGAGAGCTCTTTGTGAAAAGGGGGTGACAAATGGCTGGCTGGGGACATGAGAGTCGGGAAGGCTCAGGAGTCCAGAGTCAGCCTGGCTCACCGGAGATCAGACAGAACGAACGCGATTAATAAAGCCACAGGCCTGAGAAGCACTTCAGGAAAGACCGACGTTCTTCATTCGTGGTCATGAAGAGGAGAAGGAAGGGCCAGAAGAGGTGGCTGGGAGCGCGGAAAGGAATGCGCTCCTGCACGAGTGACATGCGAACACGCCACCGTGTCTTCCTCGACTGAGGGAGACGTGGCTCCCGGAGTCTGGGAGAGTGAAGGTCAACAGAAAGGGGCAGTTTAGGGAGCGAGATCGTCATCGGCTGCGCTGTACGCGGATGAAGCTGATGGTGTGAGGAGGGGCTGTTGCTGCTGAGCCAGCAGACACGGGGTTTACAGGCATGGGGAGTGTGGAAAAAGCAGCTCAGGGCTGAGAAAGCAAACATGAAAGGACCAGAGACAATCGGCATCCCAGGGCGGGCAGAGGCACCCCGCAGTGACGGCAAGGCAGACAGAGCGAAGGGAGAACGGCCGCCTGCCACCGCACAGGAAGTCCTCAGAGCCCAAGGTCGCGGATCCCAGTGGTTTCAGCAGAGCAAGAGAGGAAGGCAAAGTCACTCATTCTCGAAGTTTAATCGTGAAGAAAAGATACCAGGATGGTGGCTGGAAGGAGAAAAATTGAACAGATTAAGAGTGAAGATTTCAGAGTGAAGCCGGTAAAGGAAATGCAAACACCATTCCTTCCCCTGAAACAGGAAGGAAGAAGCAGAAAAGGAAGCACGCACAAAGCGGAGGGCAGGTCACAAAGGGAGCGTGAACTTGGGACCGACAGAGCAAGTGTTTAGAAACAATCCCTTGTTTGCCAGGAAGCCTGCGTTGTAAACTCTATCACTGATCTTAGTATCCACTCCTTAAAAATGATTTCAAGAGACAAGAAATGGCGGGGCGGGGGGAGCTGGGGTGCGGATGAGGTGCAAACAAAGAATGGGAAAGAACTGAGATTTGTCTTTAGTTGGGTCGTGGCGGCTCCCTCCTGGTCCCTCCACTTTGGTTACGTTTGAAACTTCCCTACTAAAACTTTCTTTAAAATGTAAGGAATGTACTTAATTCTTCATCATTCTTATCTCTAAGATCAAAGAAAGACATTTCATGGTAAGAAAGACTGTAGAACGCATCTATTTCTTTTTCTTCCTCATTACAAAAGCCTTTCCATCTTCATTTTGTTAGAACAGAAGAGCTCTCAAAAACACAATGGTACACTCAAGATGAGGCAGGGGTTGTGTCTCCTAAATTAATTTGAATCTTGCAAGACGCAATTTAGGATGTCAATACACTGGGGACAGGACAATTGATAGTCAAAAAACAACTACTTAGAGCAAAACAAGTCTCCCAGCACAGCCCACATCTTTCTTAATTTAAAAAAATATGAGAACTCTCCTTTACTTACATAAGAAAAGCAATCCCAGAACTTTGGAAGAAATTGCGGGAACTTATGAAGGATCAATATAATGATCCATTCTATATAATACTTTATGGATGCCTGATTATTGATGAAGCCAGCCTGGAAAATCCTGTCAATGATTCTAGTCAAGAAATTCTGAAAAAAACAAAATTCAGAAGTTAAATTGTGTTATGGTTATTGTTTTAAATTTCTTTTTACTGAGATACAATTAATGTACAATACAGCATAAATTTAAGGGATTAAAAATGTTGATTTGACACATTTACACCATGATATGATGGCCACCACGGCATTAGCTAAGGCCTCCACCACATCACATAGTGATCATTCCTTTTTTGTGGTGGGGACAATTGAGATCTAATCTCTTAGCAACTGTGAAAATGGTTATTGTTTTTAATTTTAAAAAAACAGTCACTGTTAGAACGCAAAACTTAGTTTTATTGTAGGTAATTATGGAATCTACCACTCTGCAAACAGCGACCCTAATAACTGTCGACTGAAATGGGATGATGAGGTACTTTTACTGAGCGCTTCACATTTTACTTGGACATCAGTCCTGTGAGAAAGGTTTTTATCCTCTGTGTTTTTACAAGGAAAAGAAAAGACTCAGAAAAGTTAAATAACTGTCTCAAAGCCCCATATCTAAGTCAGCAGCAGGAGTCAGACTCAGACCAAGATGTGCCAGGACGCCCTGGACTAAAAACTTGGACCAAGGGCACCAGCGTCAGCAGGAGGCGGACGAGCCCGGGAGAGGCAGGGCTGCGCCTCCCGTGTCTCCGGGGACTGACTCCCAAGCCCTGCCTACACAGCCTCCCCAGTTCTGGCCAAGACCCCCGACTCCCAAATCATCCCCCCTGGCACCATCCTCTTTGAAACTGCCCTTCTATATAGGGAACTGAACGTCTCTAAGTAACAGGTAAAAAGCATTATCTCTTTCTATAAGCACATAAAAATATTTATTATGCATATTTCTTTATTTTAAAGAAGAAAAAGTTATCTTAAAAGAATTTCTAATTGGTAGAAGAGGAGCAGAAGAGCCCGTTTTAAGCGCCCACGACAGCAATATGAAGTGGAGCGTGAATTCAGCTTTGACTGGGTTTGGAACGCCACCTTCCCCAGCTGTGTCGCCTGTTTCCTGAGGGCTGCACTTGGTGGTTTCTGGACTACAGACAATGCAAGACGCTAACACTCCAAACTGGCTTAGCTGCTGAAAATTAGGAGCTAAGTATTTAGATTTTCTAATCAAATGGCATATGAAACTTTAAATACTTACAGCATTACATTAAAATATTGAAAGAAAAATACACACTGGGGCCAGGTAAATCAGTGCCCGGTTTATTTCTGCAACGCCTAATTGTCTTAGTATTCTTTCTGTTAAAAAAAGTTCTGAATAACTTCAATTTTAAGATCTGAAGTATAAATTTTAAGCAGATTACTTTCTCCATTTTAAAATACCACATGACAGTGTCTGCTAAGTAGTTCATTCATATGGAAGCATTATGCTTAAAGGCACAAATATAATAGATATTATACCTGATCAAATCTGGGGAAAAGTACAAGTAGAATCTGCCATATTCGGTTGGTCACTCTGTGTTGGTGAGAGTTCACGTAGGATCGAGTTCTGGATGTCGACACCAGTTCATCCTGGGGGGCAGGGGAGGGAATTAATATTGAATTACTCACTGAATTTGTGATTCATAAAAACAAAGTCCGTGGTCACTTCAAACTTAGAAGGTTTAGAGTGGACACAGGAGCCTCTTGTCCTCCAAAGGGCAGAAAAGGGGGTAAGAGAGGCACTTGTTTAGTTTTCAAGAAAATGCATTTACTTGCTTAACTTATCTGCTTTAAAAATTAGAAAAGGAACTCTGTAATTGTATTCAGTACAAAAGTCTTTGGAAGGACACTTTATTCCGCTGTGGCCAGTTAAGGGGGCTGTGGGGCCGTGCAGCGGGGAAGAGACGGAGATACTGGACCTGAAACTCAAGGCCCCAACAGGCACTTCTCCCTTTATGCCACTTTGTCCTGTGTAAGTTCAAAACACGCATCTGCTATTGGATAAAAGCACCGAGAAGACAGGAGCGCACGGGAAACGGACAGGCACCGCCATCGCCAGGCAGAGAGCGGCAGCCCCGCGTGAGCCTCCGGCACTAGCAGACGTGACGTCCATCACAGCGCGCACCTGTGCTCTGCCCGGTGGGTTCCCTGCAACTGTCAATTCTGTGCGTCCTTCAGGAAGCCAGGAAAACGCTGCTTCCTCTGAGACAGCTCTCCTGACACCAGCCATGCAAAGGAGGACATTTTTGCATAAAAATGCCTCCTAGGTTTTATATAATAAAACGGACAAATGTATGATGAGCACCGAACTTCAGTGCAGGTGACTTCAGTGGGTTGTACGGTTACCAGTTACATCTGGCATCAAGCACTCCACCTGCCTTGGCTTTGAGAATTCAGAGGTGAGCACTGTGCTTGACTTGACCTCTTTCCTGCTTCCCCCAGCTTTACTGAACCTGCTCTTCAGACTGTCATGTTCGTTTATGAGTAACTTTGCAGACTCAAAAAAGTTATTTGCATTATGCAAATTTCTAAATTTGTACCTCTTTACTCTACTTTTTACATAATACAGTGTATAGATACATCACTCTAAATATAACTGGTTTTGACTGGTGCCAGGAAATATCCAGAGTATAGTTCAGATAGTATGGGGAAAACATTATTATTCTCCAAACCAAACTCAAGTCGGACAATTACTAACCGATGTTTCACTAAAAATACAGAACATAAATCTCATGTTTTTTCTTGATAAAAAGTATTTAGAAATACATATTTTGTCACCATAAAGAGCAAATATTGGATTTTGACTTAACTATACAACAATGATGCTTTAAAGTAAAAAAAGAATATTTACTTTATCTAATAGCTTGATTGCAAGATCTTCCATAAACATCTTATGAGACATATTTGAGCCATCTAATAAACACAGGAATTTGACAGCACAAATTCTCACATAATAGTCCTCTCTTTTGGTACTAAAAAGTATAAAATGACAGACTAGGTTAATATATTTTCAAAACAGAAAAACACTTCAAATATTAGTTTCAAAATACCATAACAAATATCAAAATCTTCCAAAGTTTTCTAAAATTAAGTAGGTCCATAATTAATGACAATGCTTTTTATTTCAGTACAGACAGTAGGAGATAATAAATGAATATATCAAAAAACAGCCTATAGTGAAAGCCCAAATGGGCACAAATTCGCCCAGACTTGTGGAAAAACCACTCATACACAGCTGACTCTGGGTTAATGATATCTGATTTATCAGTGGACAAAACAGGTCAGTGCCCATGAAGCTATTCCTGAGTGAGGACCGTGGACAGCTCTGCCCCCTCGGGGGCAGGACTCCGCCTCAAATGCCTCAGTGGCTGCACTACAAATGCACGTTCTCAACGTGAGGCGCATATTCAGGAAGCACCATGTGCTCTCAGCATCCCAGCATTTTCAGTATGCAAATAGGGAAAGATAAAGTAAGTGAACGTCCAAAGTTCACTGTAACTATTATAATGTAAACAAACGTCATTTTAATTTAACAACAAAACTTCTCTAGTGGAACTCCAAGTTATTTTGGAATCATCAACTAAAAAATTTTACTTTTGTTGCCACACGAAACTCGTCAAGAAAAAAAAAGATCAATTAAAACAATTAACAATGAAAATGTATATATTTTTAAAAAGATTTTACTTCTATTTATTTTTAGAGAGAGGGGAAGGGGGGGGAAGAGAGGGAGAGACACATCAATGTGTGAGAGAAACATCGATTGGGTGTCTCTCGCACACCCCCTGCTGGGGATCTGGCCTGCAACCCAGACATGTACCTGACTAGGAACTAAACCACTGACCTCTCAATTTGCAGGCTGGCATTCAATGCACTGAGCCACACAAGCCAGGGGAGAAAAATGTATATTTTTAATGAAGAGTGGAAGATAAAACATAGTTATGGCACTTCGAATAATAAACACTGTGATAACTGTACACCACTATCATTTGCTGCCCTAAACTCTAAAATCAAAGTGAGTAATACAACACTAGCTTCTTTATAAATACCTAGACACACAGATTTTTAAAAAATTAATTAATTTATTTATTTTTAGAGAGACGGGGAGAGAGAAAGAGGGGGATAGAAACATAAATGTGAGAAAGAAACATCAATCAGTTGCTTCTTGCACAAGTCCCAACTAGGGACCAAACTCACAATTGAGGTACATTTCCTGACTTGGAATCGAACCGGTGACCTTTCACTTTGCTGGATGACATCCAACAAACTGAGCCACATGAGTCAAGGCTAGACACATAGGTTTTTTGAAAATTATGTTAAAAAAATAAAACTTGCCCTGGCCACATGGTTCAGTTAGCTGGAGCATCGTCCATAGGCTGAAAGGTTATGGGTTCCATTCCCAGTCAGGGCACATATCTAGGTTGTGGGTTCAATCCCTGGCCAAGGCATATATGGGAGGCAACTGGTCAAAGTTTCTCTCTTTCTCTCACTCCCTTCCTCATTCTTTAAAATCAATAGGCATATCCTCAGGTGAGGATTAAAAAAATGATAATAAAAAAAAATAAAACTTTTAAAAAAACTATTTTGACGAGCTCCACAAGCATTGATTCAGAGATTAGATGAATAGTCTTATCCCAGAAATCAAAATTTTAGGGCTCGTTCCAAGACTGATTTTATTTTTGCGTAAGCATGTTGACTGGTTATATGGTGACTTTTAGCCCCCAAAAGAGTAAAATAAGCATGCCGATAGTCACCCTCCAAGCCAAACGAAGAGGAATAGGGGTTTTACGTTTCCCATAGCCATGTCCTTGTTTGTTGGACTTTGCACTCTAAATTTTTTAAACTTTATCAAATTTTAGTAAATAGTGACAGGTCTGAAGAAAATATATTAGTGGAATATAATTTCTAACATACTCACGAAGGCTCATTCAGTATCTGATAATAATAAACACTTATTAACTTTAACAAATACAGAAAGGTTTCATGTAATGATAAATTTTGAATATTCCACTTACGACAAGACATAAAAAACCAGATGTACTTACTTTTCAATAACAACATTGGCTGCACAATCGTGTCCAAGATTTTCTACAAAGGTCTGTACATCCTGAATGAGTCTTTCCATAAAAAACATTTGACAAAAACAACCGTTTTTAGACAGAAAAAAAAATGAAGTCCCCAAATTTAAAGTTAACTAATACTTCATATCCTGCTCACTGAAAGCCCCCAAATAAAAACAATTCTACCCATGTAGGCACTTAATATAAGTTAGGACAGGCTGAAATAACAGCATGTTTACCTTTGATCACGCCTAAACACAGTTCCAAATATACAAGCCTCAAGGACCAGTTCGCTATAATCTCTAGCACTTGATAAAGACTCCGGGCACATATCTGGAGCAGGAACTACCCAAGACCGGCAGCAGTGAGTGATCAGCGTATTGAAGACTCCGGTTTTTATGGCAGACATCTCAATCATCTTGAACATAATCTGGAATGAAAAGAAATGGTCAGGGTAACACTGAACCGAGTTAGCTTTCTTCCAAAAAAAAAAAATTAGTGCTGCTAAAAACTGTCATGTGAATGACTTTCAATGATAGTTCCAACATAAGCATGAACACAGTCTGCAAAATTAAAAATTCTTATCATTAGAATTTCACAAGATGTTCAGTAGTCACAGAATGTGAATTTTCATTTCTCGGTAGTAACGACATTTGACTGGTGGTGACATTCAACCAGCATTCTCTGAGAGAAGCCAAGGTCCAAACAGAACAAAAGAAAGAAAGCAGTTCTGGTTTTTTTGCATTTTCTCAGTGGTCTCCTTTCCCCTGAGGCAGCAAAGACGTTGGTCTCTAAGTGTGTGCTGGGCATCAGGAAAGGGCTGAGAGAGGCGGCAGGGACAGCAGGGGACAACGGAGGCATGAAGGGCATGTGTCCACTTTCCCCAGAGGTAAAAGCACACGTGAATTCCTAGGCTTGATGTCATTCCATCATGCTGCGTTCCCTACTATGGTTCAGTGTTTGTAAACGCAACTGCCTCCAGGAACCAGGAGGACCCTGTGATCAGGTTATGTTCACAGAAATACGTCTCAGACTAGAAAAGCAGTGACACAAAAGCAACGACAAAAGGCGCCTGACATTTGCCCTCAGTGTCCAGAGGACGTGAGGGATGGCGTGGACTGGAGAGGAGGTACAGGCCGGAGCACGGGCTGCACCGACTCGATACCAGGGGACTGCTGTCACATAGGAATGACCGGGGCTGCCAGATCACCCCCTTTTCCAGGATCTTCATGTAAACTTCCTAATTCTGAAAAGCTGGCAACTCATGTCAAATTTTAAACATGATATGAACCGAGTAACATATGTTCGTGGGGCAGATGTGGTCCATGGGCTGCTCCCTCACCTGCTCCTTGACAGCTAAGATTTCCATGCTCTTACTCACGGCATTGAAGGAGGTCCAAAATGTTAATTCGTTGAATGAATAAATAACAAATCTTATATGCAGTTACAAATATAACTCTTCTTCCTCATGTGCTACAAGGTCACATGATTTAAAAAGAAAACCACTTTTTAAATTAAATTTATTGGGTGACATTGGTTAATAAGATTATATAGGTTTCAAGTGTACTTTTTATCTAAAGCAATCAAATCCATAGAAACAGAAAGTAGAATGGTTACCAGGGGAGCGGGAAAAGGGGAGATGTTAACGGATATAGTTTGAGTTCTGCACGATAAAAAAGTTCTGGAGATCTGTCACAACAATGTGGATATACTTATCATTCCTTAAGAGGTTTAAGTACAATTAAGACGGTAAATTTTACATTATGGGTTTTTTGCCCCAATCCAGAGAAAGTTACCTCTTTTATTTTGAGATATGCCTGGCCCTTGATTTTTGCAGCAATGGTAAGAACATTGGTGTCAAAAACGAACTGAACGAAAGCTTTCAAATTAGACCAGAATGTCAGCTGAGTGTTGCTTAAAGAAGATATAACCTTCCATGCCATGTCAAAAGCCTCTGTGCAGACGGATTCAGAGGAGGCCAGAAGCTGGTAGAAAAGAAGAGAGAGAGAGAGATACACGATTATCATTTAATTCCGGGCCCTGACTGCATTCCTACGGCTACGCTTTAATTCATGGCTCGCTGAGTCTTACCTTGGGAACCAGGAGCTTCATGCAGTGGAACACAGGCGAGGCCTGGTCAGAAGGGAGAACGGCGAGGGCGTCCAGCGCCGACTGCAGCGTCCGCAGGGGGCTCTGCCC